>CATIWM010219292.1:0-13210 GCA_949671775.1 Mallotus repandus
TGATTGATGATTATATTTATTGGAAAAGGATATGAAAAAGTCTCATATATATTAAAAAAGGGATAAGGTACATTTTCCTCCCTGAAGTATACCCCGAAGCGCACTTAAGCATCTTAAATAATTTTTGGCTCACTTAAACTGAAAAATAAAGTTTTATTGAACTTTAAGCCCCTCCATTGACAAAAATGTTAAATAAACCATTAGTGGGCCCATATAATGGTCACATCACCTATTATCACGTGCTCCCCTCCTCTTCTTCTTCTTTTTGATTTTTATGCCTCTGTCCATAAACCTGAAAAAAAAAACCTAAAACCCAAAATTTCCTTCCCTTTCCCAAACTGCGACCACCACCTCTTTTTCCCTCCCTTTTTCCTCATCGGAATCCACTGCCCTGCATCAGTTAAAACCACTGTCAAAGACTCAAAAAATGACCCAACATCACAACTTCTCTTTCTTCTTTAATGGTTTTGCTCACTCCCATCTCGTAGCCTCCAATCCGAAGATGACGATGACAATGATGCAACCACCACCAATGAGCTCCACTTATGAAGATTGGTAAAATTTCTTTTAATGGTGACTTCACCAACCACTATCAGTTGCCTCCACCCCTCTACCACCAGTGAAGCTATTGTTGTTGATGTGTCTTCATCTTCTTCTTTTTTTTTCAGTCAAAACACAATAGTTCTTAATTTTTTAATTCAAATTGTAACACTTCTCATTCCAATCAGTAGTACTAACATCTCAGAACTTATTTATCTCTGTTCATTTCTCTGTTCGAATGGGTGATTCTATATGGATGATGGTGATGGTGGCGGTAATTAGTGTCTAACAAAAACT
Source organism: Mallotus repandus (assembly GCA_949671775.1). Taxonomy (NCBI): domain Eukaryota; kingdom Viridiplantae; phylum Streptophyta; class Magnoliopsida; order Malpighiales; family Euphorbiaceae; genus Mallotus; species Mallotus repandus. The sequence continues at coordinate 838 of CATIWM010219292.1, forward strand.
GTTTAAATCATGAATGGTGTTGCATGTTGATTGGGTAATGTTATTTTGATTGATTTTATATATGTATTGTTAGTGATGCTATGGTTGATTTATGTGTTATTGATTTTTATTGTGGTGTAAATTTCGGTGGTGATGTTGGGCAATGATTGCTTCCTTTCTCAGGCACTGCATTTGAAAAAAAAAATAACACATTTTGAAGGGCACTCTCATCTTTGTTTGCCAGTTTCTTGTGTGTTTGTTCACAAGCACAATACCGAGAACACAAATGAAGAAGAGCACAGATAAAGATGAGTGGCAAATTATTTACGTTCTTGATAAGCCGCCTGTTCCTCCTAACTGAGATTATTGAAACTCATATCTACTTTGCTCTTTCTTCTTTTTTCTATAAATCATAATTATATATATTCTTTTCAATTTCTTCTTATAGTGAATGTGTTTGCCTCTGTGATAGAAGACTTTAAACTTGCAAATACTCTTATAAGGTTAATCTCTTATTAATCACAATTATCTTTTATTTTCTGTTGATGTTGTTTAAAGATTGATGTTAAGAAAATTTGTTGGAACATGTAATTAAATAAGATAGATCCACTTGAAAATTTTCGCCATGTGAAGCGGATACAAAAGAGGCATGTTGAAGGTGGTACTTTTGTTTATTTTATACTGTGTAATTTGTTTTTACATTTTCTCTTAATTTGATGTTATGATTTGTGTTTGATTCTTTATGGCCTACTTTGTCGATAGCTTGACTGGTGTTAGTCTAGTTGATCAAATGGGCAACTTCTTCTGCAGGACTTTATTGTTTATGTTGACGCTACTGTTTGAAGAAGAAGAAGAAGAGTGGTGGAGCATGTGGCCTTTTCAAAGAGTAACATGGCAATCATATGGGTCCACAAACAGTTGACTTAACGTCTCTATTAATAGAGGGGCTTAAAGTTCAATAAAACTTCAATTTTTAGTTTAAATGAGCCATAAATTAGTTAAGGTGCTTAAGTGTGCTTCGCGGTATACTTTAGAGGCCAAAATGTATCTTATCTTATTAAAAAAATAATAAGAATTTGCATTTCAATATTCTCTCCCGAAAACTTTCAGTATATTTCATATGTAAAAAAAAAAAGGAAAATCCATATCATCTTCTACTGTTTCTCTCTATGAAATAAAAGAAGGGTAAGAATTTTTGCACTCCTCTCCTTGATAATTACGCTCCACTTTAACTTTATTAAGTATTTAAATGACTTAACTATCCTTAATTTAAAATAATTATATACCTTTCACTATTAATATTAACTCAAAAAATTATTTAATTTATATAGACAAAAATCTAATAACTTCAATACAAATAATTTATTTTAATTTAATAATTTTTATATTATCACCACTAAAAATAATTTATAACATCATTAATTTGTTATGTTATTTTATTTTATGTTCAATTTATATTATCAAAATTTTAAAAATAGTTATTTTTATTTGCAAATTTAATTATGCAATATAAATTTTTAGTTTTTAATTTTTTTGAAATTTAATGACTTTTTAACTGTTTATACACATAATATTTACATTTTAAAAAAATCTATGATAAATTTAATTTGTATTTTTTTCAATCAATTCTTTTTTTTTTTAATAAAATTGATAGGATATAATACTGAAAATATTATATATATTGAAAAAATTTATATAAAATAAAATAATTAAAAAAATATATTTTTTTAAATAGAACCAATTAAGTTGATATAAATTCATAATATATTTTTTTTCGTCATTTAATTTTTTATGAATTTTGTCAATATATATGATAGTTTTTGTATTATATCATATCATTTTTATTTTATAAGAATTGAATGAGGAAAAATAAAATTAAATGCACTGTTGATTTTTTTAAAGAAAATATAAATATCATTTATATAAACACTTAAAAGTAGTAAATAATTAAATTTTAAAAATATATATTGCATAATTAAATCAAAAAATTATTAAAACTATTTTAATAAACTTTTAACAATATAAGTTGAACATACAACAAAATAGCATAATAAATTAATAAAATTATAAATAATCATGAGCTGTTATAATATAAAAATTATTAAATAAAAATAAATTATTTGTATTAAAATTATTAGATTTTTATTATGTATGTATAATTAAATAATTTTTTAAATTAATATTAATTGTTGTGAAAAATATATAATCATTAGAAATTAAGAATAATTAAGTCATTTAAATTGTTAATAAAGTCAAAATGGAATGCAATAATAAAGCGAAGGAGTGCATAAATCTCTACCCATAAAAGAACCAAAACAAGAAAAAAGGGATAACAAGGTTGCAATGTGGAAGAAGCAAAGAGTGAATATTAATCGTCCATTAGCCAATTCCCAAAAACAAACTATTCCACTCTTCAAGGGTATAATTAATTAAATATATGACCCTTTCTTCCCACCAAATAAACAAATTCTGATTCCTAAGCACTTTGCCTCTTCTTTTTCGGGCACTCTTTCTATTCTGTTGACCATCAAAACTCATCTATTCATTTTAACTCCTCTTTACCATCTCCCTATTTCTCTCAAATTTAATTCCTGCAAAATTTTTCAAAGAAGAAAAAGAAAATTAGAGAAGACATTGTTGGGGGATTTCTATTTCTTTTGCCTTTCACTCACAAAGATTTAATTTGTTCTGTTTAATTAAATAAAGAAAAAATGGGTCGTGTAAAACTTCCAATAAAAAGAATAGAAAACAATACAAATCGACAAGTTACTTTCTCGAAACGTAGAAATGGACTCATTAAAAAAGCTTACGAGCTTGCTGTTCTTTGTGATATTGATATTGCTCTTATCATGTTCTCTCCCTCCGGTCGTCTCAGCCATTTTTCCGGCAAGAGAAGGTCAACATTTCTTTATTCTTTACTACAACTTGGGGCACTCATCATCTACATTATGATGATTGAATTTAATTTAATCTTATTTATTCGTTTTTGTATAATAGGATTGAAGATGTGATTGCCAGATACATTAATTTAGCCGAACATGATCGAGTATGGTAATGTTTAATTTAATTTAATTTTTTTTTGCAGCAAGTTATGTACTTTTTTCTTTTGTATTTATTTTCATTTTTGATAATGATGGATTTACTGATTCAAACAATTAATGTCAATGTTATATTTTCTTGCAGTGGTGTTCAAAATAGAGAGGTAAACATTAATATTGTGTTTGTTTTCATATATATATATATAGCTGAAGGGTATAATTAAATCTTAATATCCATATCCATATTGCAGAATTTGCTAACCACTCTGAAGAAACTCAGGACAGAAAATGACATGGCCCTTCAAGCTGCCAAGTATATGTTATATTATATTTTTTTTTGTTGCTTAATTCTTATTTTAGGAAAAAAAAAAGATCTTAATTTAATAATAATGAGTTTTTTTTTGCTCTATTTTTCTTTGCAGTCCTGATGCAACAAGATCAAATGGAGAGGTAAAGTATTAAAATTAGCATTGGAAATTATATATATGATTGAAACAACAATATTTTAAGTGGGTCTAATGAATTTTGATTCTATGTAAATTCATATAGGAGCTCCAACAAGAGGTTTGCAATTTGCAACATCAGGTTCAGATAGCTGAGGATCAATTAAGGTACTAACAATTAATAAATTTTAAAAATTAAAAAAATTATTAAAAGTGACAACCATTTTCTTTTTTTATACTGTTAGAATTTTAATTTGTTTATTTATTTTTGCAATAAAATTCAAAAGGATATATGAGCCTGACCCTCTGAATTTCACATCAATGGGAGAACTTGAGTCTTGTGAGAAGAATCTTTTGGATATAATGGCACGTATAGAAGATAGAAAGGTAGAGCTAAAGTATTGGTTTCTATATATATAATTAGGCTTTTAATTAATTTGTAGAGTTTATAATGTTCTAATAATTATTTAATTTTTTTGCAGAAATATCTTTTGAGTAACCATGCATCATCTACTTATGATCCATCAACTGTACAGGTGAAGCTAATCATCTTTCTCTTCTGATGAACAAAAAATAAAATTGAAAAAAAAAATGAAAATTATATGTGCTTAATTGTAAATTGTTTAATTCTTTTGGGGATGCAAATCAGAAAAATATTATTATTGCTTAATTCTTTGCATAATGCAGATATACTTAGACACACAAGAAGGCCTACCAAGTTTTCAGAATGAGATTGCAAATTGGTTGCCGGATAATGGGCAAAACTCAACTTCTGTAGGCCTAAAATCTGAATCTTCCTGCATACCTATGAGGTATTTTATTATTATTATGCAAATTCAAAATTTATATATAGAACCTGAAATAAACAACTTAACTCAAAGCTTCAAGTTATGCCTAATATTGGGAAGAAATTTTTTTGTCCAAGTAAATGCATATACTCAATTATTGGATAAGTGGCCTCCACGAGTAGTTCATATAGTAAAACATTTAGATAATTAGATGTAGAGAGTAGGGTTCGAACCCGTATCCCTCCTGACTCTTTCCTTTGTGGTGGGGAATTAAAGCGCTAAAACTCTAACGATTGAAAAAAAAATTATTGAATAAGAGATATTTGTTGATTAGTTACGAAATTTAAGATAAGAGTCACTAAAAAAATTCTCCATAACATATTCATCACTTATTTAAATTTTTTTTTTGGAGATATCACTTTATTAAACAGTTGAGTGTGTATAATGATTTTACATATGTCATAATCTCAATGATTATGACTAATTAGAATCGAGTCAGGGTCTGCACAAAATTCTCCCAACTTTCAGCTGCTTGGCCTAAATATGTGATTTTTTTTTGGGTGCATTTAGGGCAATCCAGTCCAAACAAAATTATATTTTCGGATTAAGATGACGAGTTAAATGGAAAAATTTTCTTTGGATGAAAGTACTGTGGTCAAGTAGTATAGATAAGCAGGACTAATTGATCAAAGTAAAGAATATTTTTTAGAAATTTAATTATTGTGGTGTATGTGTTATCAGTAATCAATCCTCAACAGCAATGTTTGACGCACTGTCTCATGGAGCAAATGTTAACATGGAGGGTTGCAACATGGGAGGAAGCCAAATGAACAACCAAACTAGTGAAAATATGCCATCTTGGCATCAAGCCTTCTCTTCATTTTCATCCACTGAGCTGCTTGCTGCCTTCATGCCTCCCAGTTCATTCCCTTTAATAAAGGTTCTCTCTCTAATCCTCTTTTCTAATAGCTGAAAATTAACTGATAAATGATTTTGTCAATATGAAAATTTGCCTACATGCACTCAATAGTTAGATTAAAAAATGTCCATATACATATAAAAAATGTTTTAAATTTATTATAGTTATTAATTATTTAATGGTTCAATATAATATTAAATTATTGCTTTGGACTAGATTGGTATTTTATAGTGTGAAAATAGTTTCACTAGGAATAAGCTTTTGTGGGTGCAACATTTAATTTGTGCTTGAGTATGATATGATGAGATAAAATGATCTTGCGTTGACAGCAAGAAATTCAAGGTCCAAACTATGCATCAATGTTGCAACAGCAGCAGGCAGCTGAGGCAGCACCAAACTGCCCACCACAACAAATGCTTTCCAGTGGTGAAGATTCAAATTATGAGAGTTATGATCAGGGCAATACGCTGCCTCAATTTAATGTTGAATCACATTTACACAGTGATTGTTGAAAAGCATATATAATTAAATTTCAGCTGAACACTTTGTTCTTTACATTGCTCCAATGATTTAAATGTGTGTGAACTTGTCCGGTAGTAATCAAGTTTACGTGATAAAAGTAAAATATTCAACAAGTAAATTCTTAATTGATTGATGCCTTTAAAAAAAGTTTACCATTAGAATACTCGACCTTCAGCTGAGAACTTATATTCAAACTCTATGATATTAAACTCAAGACAAGTTTGCAAATTTAATTAAGATTGTACATTTATTATTTTATTTTTTCATTTTAATGTAGTTCTATAAATATCTTACAAAACTATGGTTAATTTCAGAGAGATTCTAATCTTAGGGTGTATATACTGTGAAGGTGTATGCTCATTTGTTTGATTATAAATGGCCTATTTATATTTATTCGTTTATTTGATCATTTATTTCTCGTAATTTCGAAATAGCACAGCTAAAAAATGTTTGGTAAAAAGTCACAGCCACAAGCAAAACTGAATTCAAATAAATGCCTTTCCTTTAAACACTTGGTAATGCAAAGGTTTAAGAATTGATAATGAGAGCATGATTTGGCAATAATATTTATAGAATTAATATAAATCCACCTTTGAAAAATAGGAAGAAATATCACAGAACTTGGCCATATGATATGGTTCTGCATATCCCTATTTTAATATATAGTGTAGGGTGAGTTTTTTTGAGAGAAAATTTATGATGAATTTTGATGTAATTGATAAAAATTATTATAAAGTTGAACAATAATCCTTTTTTTTTGGAATAATAAAAAAAAAAGAGCAGAGCTACAGAAGCATGTTTTCAAGTGGCATTATTAGACTAATGCATTGTGCGGGGAATGTCCGTGAGCCCATCCAAGTGTACGACATCACATTGCCTAATCATCGTTGATCTTTAACATTAGTTGCGGATTCATCAACCCTCAGATATGGTATCATATGCATCACAGATTAATAACACAAAATTGAATCACTGCCGTCCATAACATCTTGATATTCCACCTGAACGTTGATCATCACTGATTAGATAAAAGAACCCAATTTTTTCAATCTCCCGCCAAAGCTCGTAACAGAATCAAAATAACATTCTCGACACATAACAAACTCGTGTAACCGCCATCCTCGCACTGTAAATTCCCATTTCCACAGTCTTTAACGCTCACTTGCAACCTCTATGACACGCGCTCACCAGCTCTCTCCCTAAACGCCACCTGTAACTGCCTGGATTCAGCTATAAATATCTCCCCTCCCAAGAACTGTCATTTCATTCACCACAACTCTCTTTCTCTAATGGCGACCTGTCTGCAATTCCTGATTCTCTTCACCGTTTTGACCCTCTATCAAGCAAACGCCGCTCTCGAAACCACCGTCACCACCACAACACTCTCACCACAACCACCGCACACCTCTTCTTCACCACCGCCAGCAACTTCACACGACCTCCATGACAACTCATTCTTCTCACACACGGCTCTTCTTGCTCCCATACTTTCACATCTCGGCTTCAACGAGCTGTCAATGGCAGCTCCGTCTCTGTCCACCGATACCTCCGCCACCTCCTGGTCAGGTCCTTCTACAGTCTTTGCTCCCTCCGATTCTTCTCTTCACACATGCTTATCCTGCTCTGTTCCAAGCCTCCTCCGTGAACACATCGTTCCTGGCCTTTACACTATCGATTATCTCAGTAAATTGGCCTTCGGTACTAAAATCGAAACCTTAAGCCCTGGCCGTTGCCTCACTGTCACCTCCACTTCTTTCAAAAACGCTAACGCTTCATCATCTTCCAGCAGCGTTAAAGTTTTCATCGGTGGCGTAGAGATCACTCATCCAGATCTTTTCAACAACGGTCTGATCATTATCCACGGAATCCAAGGCTACATAGCTCCTCTGTCTCCGTTTTCTTGTGACGTTGAGAGGTTAAACTCTTTAACGTTTCCGTTTCTCAATCAGCAGACTGCAGATCGTTTCTCTCGCCACCAGACTCTACCGCAGCCTGCTGTAATGCGATTGATGCTGCGTGACGCTATATTAAGGCTGCGTAACAACGGATTTAACATTCTTTCTCTCGCAATGAAAGTGAAATACGCAGAGCTTATGGGTTTAAGCAACATGACGATGTTTGCTCTTGATGATGCTTCGATCTTTACTGGATCTCACTCTTATATCAAAAGCATAAGGTTTCATATCGTTCCTAATGTGTACTTGACTGTTGCTGACCTCGAAAGGCTTCCTCAAGGGGCTACGCTGCCTACTCTTGAAAGAGGTCAGTCTCTTGTGGTTACTACTGCCGGTGGAAGTAGTGGTCCGGCTGTTACTGCTGCTCCGCTGAGGATTAACTATGTCAGAGTTAAAGTGCCTGATATTATCCGCAACTTGAAGATAGTGGTGCACAGTGTTTACTTGCCTTTCCCGAGGATTGATCCAGCGGCTGCTGCTTTTGATGGAATCTGGGGTGTGCAATCCGACGGAGGATCAGTTCGTGCAGCCATGGGAGGATCTTGTGCTGCGGTTATGGAAGAGGACGGAAGCTGCATTGAGGCACCTGCGTCTCAGTTGAAGCCAACGGTGGATCTTGAGGAATATCATGGGCTGTAGGTTCTTATCCTTTTGCTCATCCATGATCATTGGTGACGTGTCTGATTTTATTTCGTCTTGTTTTGTTGAATAATCAAACGGTTTCAGTGCGTCTGTTATTGCTAGTGTGATTTGAGTCGCAGTTTATTCTTAGCTGCTTTGCTTGCTTCTTTACTTGATGCTAATACCAAATGAAAAGCATGCAATGAGTATGTAGCTAGCTAGGAATTAACAGCATATGTGAGAGGTTTTGTTAGGCTTAAAGATTCAAAAATTCAGTCTTTGTTCTGAGTTTTGGTCAATTTGCTACTAGTGTTTGTTTGTTTGTATTGTATCTGTTTTTGCTTAGTGTTGTTGTTGTTGGTTTCATTCCAAAAATCTCAGTTTTTCTTCTCTAATTTGTTAATTTGCCAAGATCCCATCACCCATGCATTGAAAGATGCTGGCCTGGCCTCGCGCCCTTTCCTCTGAAAATAATCCTTCATTTTCAATAAGCTTATTGAATAAAAATATTACATTTGTTGGGCCTAAAAAAGATTAATATATGTCAACATGAGGTTAATTTCCATCAAACCCACATAAAATTAAGTTCTAGGTTCAGATCCATTACAATTTTTTTTTAAAAAACCTAGATTTGTCGAGCCATCAGCCAAGCCCAAAAGGAGAAACATTGTTGGCCTTTTGTAAGGTTGGGCTTCCGGATTTTTATTGAAGACACAATTCAAATTACAAAACTAGCTTCTACCATTTTGCGCGGTTCTCTCTTTATCCTATACAAGGTCCACACTCCGCAAGCCACTGATGCTGCTGTTACCTGTAGGCTTTCAGAAATTTATTACAAACCTGAGACGAAAATTAGCAGTCAAAAAATCTTAAACGTTGTTTTTATTTCTATTTTTTTTGGAATAAATTATTTATAACAATTGAATTTAATCAAAATTTTTCCAAAACTATATCCTTTATAACGAAATCTTAGATTTTTCTTAATATAATAAAATTTGCTAAATAAAATTTAACTAAATCTAATTTTTACGCTTCTAAACTTTTTCAAATTCTATGCTAGTGGTAATTCTAAATTTAAAAAAATTCACACACACACATACATATATATATATATATATATAAATAATTCTATTCATATTTAACAATTAAATATCGATAATCTTTTATAATTTCATTTTAATTTTGAATTTTGATAAAAATATCTCAAATTATTTAGTTAAAATTAAGTAAAAAATTATAAATAATTAAACATTTATATAATTCAAAAAAATTGTATTAAAAATGTTTATAATTTTTGAAGTAATTTAAAACAATAATCATATATAAATTTAACAATTTATTAATGGTAAATTTAGTTTTTTTATTATTGCATCCATACTTTTCATTTAATTTTAAATAAATAATTATTTGTACTAAGATTGATTAAATTGAGATATTTCAAAAGCTGAAAATATTTAAATTGTTTTATATTAATAAACCATTACAAGTGTAGAAGTTAAATTGGATATTTTATTGACATCATGTCATCATTTTTATTTAATTTTGATCAAATCTATATTAAAATTAAACAAAATTAAAAAAATCCAAAAAAATCTTAAACTATACACCTTTTATCAATTTTAGTATTTTTTACAATTAAAAAAAAATTAAAATTTAACAATTTTTGACAATTATAGTATATATATTTTTAAATTTTCAATTTTAATATTACATTATGTATGTTTTATCAAATTTAGCATCAAATAAAATATTATAGTGGTTAATATTAATATGCCACTGAAGCTTCTTTTAATTAAAAAAAAATAAAAAATTTAAAAATTAGCAAAAAATTCTTTTCCTTAAAATACACTATTTCTAAAGTGAAAAAAAGATTTTAGTATCATATAAATAATTACAAACTTATGACACTAGGAAAAAGTTATAGTTTAGAAAATAGAATATTTCTATTTCTAAATTATAATAATTCATTGTTGATTGAATTTTAGCAACAAATTTAGAATTCATTGCTAATTAAAATGATAATGCAATTTAAATTCCATTGCTAATTAAAAACAGAATTAATATGTTTCTAAATTTAAAATATCCTTTTTTATTTAAAAAATAGTGTATTTTAAGAAGCTAACTCATTAATTTCTTTTAATTGAAATGAATTTTGGTACCATATTAGTACCAAATCACTGCAATATTTTATCGTATGATAAATTTGATAAAATAAATATAGTTTAATACTAACATTAAAAATTTTAGAATCATATGTACAAATTATTAAGACGTGTAAAGTTTAATTTTTTCATAAATTGTAAAAATATGGTAAAGTCTTTAAAAGGTGTAAAATGTAAAGTTTCTTTGATAATTTGACCAATTAAAAAAATGTAATATATATATATATATATATAAGTAGACTTTATATTGCTAATATTGACCAAAAGGAGGTAAATAGAGGTAGCCCGTGAATTATCATCCACATCTTAACATAAAAGCTGGATAAAATTTGAATAATATGGCCAAGTTATTGACTTTGAAATATAAGTATAAAAGGACAAATGGACAAGTTGCTGTTGCATATTTGGTAAGGCCACAACGTGCTAAGTTTCCTTAACCTTGACTTTAGCGCCCGCAAAACCGTATTTGATACATTTAAAGGCTTTTCTTTCCTTTTGTTTTTTTTGTTTTTCCTGCGAAGGCTCCAACGGTTAAAAGTACCTTTAAATCCATATCACATTTAAATTAGTTTCTGCTCGAACTAGATTGGCCCACTAAAAAATAAAGTACTGACCTTTGGGTACTTCATACATAAGTAGAGATCGAATTCCCGATCTTCACTTAAGAGATGAGAGTACCAAACCACTCACACCAACCACTGATGGTTTCTTTCCTTTTGCTTTTTTAATGCTGATATTAGCTGCATTTTATTATTATTATTATTATTTTTACGAACCTGTCCCTATACAATCAAGGGGCGGTTTCTTTTGACTCTTTATTTTTGTAAAAACACATTCCCATCTCATTTTTTTTAATCCCCAATTTTCTTAGTGGCCCGCGACGATTATCTTTTCTCTTTTTTTTAATGCCCACTTTTGGAATTATTTGCATGACTTAGGATTTGTATCGTGTATTATAAAAGTATCTAACTTTTAAAACATAATGGAAAATTTTTTAATTTTTAAATTTGGTTACATAAAACTGTTCAGAGTCATTTTTTATTGTCGGTGATGATGTGGTGCCTATTTGAACTCACGTTTAAAAGACTGATGCCATCTTGTAAGGAGATGGACACGTGGTGCCACATGTTGAAAATTATTTTTAAAATAAGTTGTTTTACCCTACTCAATCTCTCTCCTCTCCCAAAATCTTATTCAATTAATGGCAATGATATTATTAAATCCTCTTGCTTTTTCTTTCCTTTTTTTAAGAAACGCAATAACCAATTTCTAATTATCTCATTTTCTTATCTTTTTTTTTATATAATTAGTCAAAAATCAAACCATAGATCCATGTCGATACTTCAAATCTAGCTGAAATCCGTCGAAACCCTAGATTAATTCAAGCAATTGGTCATCAATCAAAGCTTTTATTTATTGAAAATATAAAAACCTTTGAATTTAGATTACGAGACAGATAATGAAATGGAGATATCTAGATGCCATTGTTAAGTGGAAGCAGTGATGAAAATCTCTTGGATTAATGCCAATCCAAGCAAGAGGTTTTTAACTTGTCAAAATATTCAAGTATGGACAGTGATTGCATTTTTTTAAAAGCTCATAATGGTTGAAAGAAAAAAATAGGGTGATATAATATCTGAAATTGATTTTTAATATTACTCTTGTCAATTTTTCTTGTGGGTGAATCCTCCTATGCTATTGAGAGCAAAAGTTGTCATTACAGGATTGCTAAAAAAGATTGATAGGATAGAGAAAATGCAAGAAAAAGCAAAAAGTGTGAACACACCATCAACAAGAATGAAATGAGTTGTGATCTGGTTATTGGTTGTTGTACGTACAATAAAGTGTTTAAGAGTAGGAATATGTAATATCCTAGCTCTAGGTTGATTTGTAGAAATAAATAATTGATTAGAGGTCATTGTATATATAATGAGAGTTGAGGGATT
>CATIWM010219306.1:0-11168 GCA_949671775.1 Mallotus repandus
CTTGATCAACCTTTTTGCAATCTGATCTAAGCGATTCTTGGGTTTCTGAAATTCAATTTGTTCTTGGGTTTCTAAGATAGTAATTCACGGGTTCATAATCATTAGGGTTCGTGGTTCTATTCCTTAGAGGTTCTTAACATATAGAAACTATAAAACAGAAGCTGGTGAATCTTTCTTTGATTATGTTGCAAGATGGCGAGCTAAAGCTGTCAAGATGAGAAACCGTCCTCTAGAGGATGAGCAGATAGAATTGATAATCAAGGGATCACTTCCCCATTTCAGGAAACAGATGATCTTTGCTCACTACCTTTATTTCCGAGCACTTCATCAGGCTAGAATCAGAATTGAAGATGAGGAAACCCAACAACCCAGAAACACCTGCCGCCGAAACACTCAAACCAACACCCAAAACCAAAACACCTTCACCAGAACTGCCGAGATAGACCAAGTTCAACCAAACACTTTTAATCCACCATCTGTCAATGTCATTAACAAACCACCTAGAAGGTTTTCCAATTTTAACCTTCCATTATCTAAGGTCTTCCAAAAACTCCAGCAAAAGAACCTCTTGCAACTAAGAGAACCGAAACCACTAATAAATCTTCTACCTCCTTAGATTGACTAGAACCTATTCTGCCACTTCCACCAAATGCCCGGCTATGCCATTGACACTTACAAAACTCTCAAAAATGCAATCCAAGATCTCAATGACTCAGGAATGATTGATGATCCTGAAAGACGACCCATGTTAAAACCAACCCTCTTCAAAATTATTGAGCCATGCCTCTACTAATAATCAACACAATCTCATCTGGCCTGCCCGAAACCTTTATCGAGCAATCAATCCAAGCCATCCAGGAAACCCCAAAAGAACAATAAACTAGAGCAGAGAAAGAATTCTTAATGATCTCAGAAGATGAACTCTTAAGTCTTATTATTCACTGTTATGACTCTATTGAAGATGAATAGGACCCTTACACATTTGAATATATTTCAATGCCCCGAGCATTCACTCCCCACTTAATGATGCAAAAGAGAGCTAGAGATGTAGCCTTTCCCATGAATGGTGAAGTAATTGACTGTCCCTATCTGTACGAAGCAGATTAAAGCCTCAAACCTGAGTAAGACAAACCTGAAGTGTAGGATCTACTAGGCCAACCATTTGGAAAATTTTACTACAAAGTCAAGTACAGTACACCTTCCATAGCTCATGTCCTTCTAGAGGAAATAGTACCCTCAGGATGGGGAGAAGAATTTGATGAAGAAGACAAAAGGACCGTGACTATCTAGTCTTCAAACTTATAAGTCATGGGAATTGACATCTGGTATGACTCTGATGAAAAAGTTAAAAAAGGCACAGATACCTAGGAACCTGATGACTCTGAAATCATTGTCTGGAACAAGGGTAATAATGTAAAAGTAACCAGTCAAGAGACACCACATAGCAAGAAGCAGATAGCTAAAAAGTCTTTACCCTCAGTTAATCACGTAACTTATAGCGGAAGAGTCTATCAACATCCTGAAAAGGAAAAGGATGTCTCCAAGGGGAAAGAAATGTCAAGTGATGTGGCTCCGACTAAGGAAGAAGATGATTATGTTCTTAAGTAGTTTAAGAAAACTTAGGCGCAAGCTAGTATTTGGAATTTGCTCATGGCCTCTAAGAAGCACAGAGATGCTCTAGTAAGAGCTCTTGATCATGCAAAGATCACCACCGATGCTTCACCTTTCAAAATGATAGCTTCTACAATGAAAGCTCCTGCAAATGCAATCACCTTCTCAAATGAAGATCTCCCCCATGAAGGAAGGGTCCATAATCGTCCTCTGTTCATACAAGCAATAGTCAGATCTAAGAAGACCTCATGTGTTATTGTGGATGATGGATTTACCATCAATGTTTGCTCCTTAAGGCTATTACACAAATTCAGAATGAATATTGAAGATCTAGAGGAATCTAACATGATTATCCGAGCCTATGATGACTCTAAGAAGCCAGTCCTAGGGATTTTCAAGGCAGTAATCACTGCAGGAGATATCAAATTAGTAGCAGAGTTCATTATTCTAGACATTCCCCCAACCTTTGCTCTGCTATTATGGAGGCCCTGGTTCCATCCATTAGGAGGCATACCTTCTACTGTACACCAAAAGTTCAAATTCCCACTCAAAGACAAAGTTGTCACCATTCCGACTAAAACCAATAACATCATCACTTGCTTAAACACAGTGCCACCAGGCTTCCAGATCTTGGTAATCCACAAAGATTGGGTTGACCCAAAGGTTGCTGCAATGATGAAAAAGATGTAATACCTGCCCAGAACTAGATTGGGTTGAAGGTACACTGGGATCACATAATTCCCTGATTTTTTAGGACAAACCAGCAAATATGGCTTGGGATCTGATCTTAAGAAGGACATTGGAACTAAGAAATCCTCCTCTTTTATTCCATAAGGCTCAACTGAGGTCTACCAGGGATAGATCGAGAAGTAGGAAAAGGAAGGGGTTAAGAAACCTGGCTTTAAAATCTTCAAAGATGTTATTGACTCTACTAAGGGAAGACGTTCACCAAAAGGTATCACTGAGACTAGAATCCGTGACTGAGACCCTCAACTGTGAGGAAGTTGCTGCCATCCTCGAATCAAGTATTGATGACATTCTGTTTGAAGATATTGGAGATGATCTCTGTACTTTTCCTTTACTTGAAACTGATGATGTAATGAACTCTAAAGTTAATGCAATGAAATCAAATTTTGCTTACTTGTTTGATGTCTTTTATGATGGTAGTGTGCATTGCATTGATAAAAAAACTTGCATATTTGACATTCATTCTATATGCACTGAACCATTTAACATTAGCACAGAAAATGAACCACGTATTTTGCATATTTTGAAAGATGTTACCCCTGAAGAGATGAGAGAAATTGAAAAAATATTAATGAAATATTCAAAAGTATTTGCTTGGACATAAGAAGACATGCCTGGCATCAACAGAGACATTGCTCAACACTACATCCCCACCAAAGAAAGGTATAAACCAGTAAAGCAGAAGCTAAAAAGACTCAGACCAAAATGGGCCCAATTGGTAAAAGAAGACATCAAAAAGCAAATCGAGGCTAAGTTCCTAGAGGTAGTAAACTATCTAGAGTGGTTAGCAAACGTTGTGCTAGTGCCAAAGAAAGATTGAAGGGTCAAAATTTGTGTCGACTACAGAGATCTAAACAAAGCATGCCCAAAGGATGGCTTCCTTTTACCTCACATAGATGTGTTGATAGATAGCACTGCCTTCAGTGCAATGTATTCCTTCATGGATGAATTTTCTGGATACAATCAGATTCTGATGGCCATCATCGATAAAATAAAGACATCTTTCATTATAGAATGGGCTACTTATTATTACAGGGTAATGCCCTTCGGCCTGAAAAATGCAGGTGCAACCTACCAAAGAATGGCAATAGCCATCTTTCATGATATGATACACAAAGAAGTCAAGGTGTACGTAGATGACATGATGGTTAGATCAGAAAACATAGAAGGGCACACAATTGTTCTTGACAAATTCCTTAGAAGGGTTAAAAAGTACAGCTTCAGGCTTAATCCTAAGAAGTGCATATTCGGGGTAACTTCAGGTAAGATGCTAGGGTACATTATCAGCCAGAATGGAATCAAAGTGGATCTAGATAAAGCAAAAGAAATTAGAGAAATGCAAGTGCCAAAAATAGAGAAAGAAATAAGAGGATTTCTAGGGAAGCTACAGTTCATAAGCAGGTTCATTGCCAAGTTAACAGCAGTTTATGAGCCCATCTTCAAGCTACTCAGAAAAGATTAGCCAGTTGTATGGAACGAATAATGTCAGCTAGCATTCGATAAGATCAGAAACTACCTAGCCAATCCGCTAGTTCTAAAACCAGCCAAGTTCGGGTTGCCATTAACTTTGTACCTAGCCATTGAAGGGAATGCAATTGGTACAATGCTAGCTCAAGAGGGAGAAGGGAAAGCAGAACATGTAGTCTACTACTTAAGCAAGCAAATGCTGCCTTATGAGGAAAAGTATAGTTAAGTCGAACATATATGTCTAGCAATGGTATGGGCAATGAAGAAGCTCAGACACTACTTTTAATCATACAAAATTCAAGTTGTGTCCAAAATGGATCCTATGAAGCATCTCTACGAAGCTCCATCCCTAGTGGGAAAACTCGCCAAATGGCTCATTCTACTCAAAGAATTTGATGTGAAGTATCTTCTAACTAAGAAGACGGTGAAAGGGAGAGCGATCACTGAATTCCTAGCCCTTAACCCGATTCCAGATTTAAAAGAAATTCAATTATACTTCTTAGATAACCTCAGTATGGCCATCGAGGGGCATGGATGGCGAATGTAATTCAACAGAGCAGTCAACCAATTCGGAGTAGGAGTTAGGATTATACTCCTAACACCAGAAGGCAAAGTGGTGCCAATCGCTAAGAAGCTAACATTCAGAGTTACGAATAATGAAGCATGTGTGCTTGGAATGGAAGCTTTGATAGCTCTGGGAGTGACAAAAGTAAAAATATTTGGGGATTCCATGTTGGTAATCAATCAGACTACAGAAGAATAGGAATTAAAAGAATAATACTTGAGGCCATACCTAAGCCACCTGCAATAGCTCGCCCTATCTTTCGAAAAATGCAAATTCATCTATCTCCTTGGAAACCACAACTAAATGGCAGATGCACTCGCTTCCTTAGCATCAGTATGGGAAGGACTAGCCAAAATACCTATGAAGCCTCTAATTCTACTCAAATCAGAGCAACTAAGCCATAAATGCCTAGGAACAAAAGTAGACAATAAACCCTAATTTTACAATATACAGCAATACCTCATAAAGAGAATCTACCCTGAGAAGGTAGTCGAAAAAGACAAGGCAGTCATCCGACAACTGGCATTAAAATTCAAATTACACCAGGTTGTATTATACAGCAGAACATCAGATGGGATACAACTCAGATGTCTGGATGAGACAGAAGCTGCTAGAGTAATGGAAGAAGTACACGAGGGTGTCTGTGGCCCGCACATGAACAACGCCATTCTAGTTAAAAAGTTAATGAGAAAAGGGTTTTTTTAGATGACGATGATGGAAGACTGCATCAGATTCGTAAGAAGGTGCCATAAATGCCAAAGTCATGGGGACATCAACCATCTTCCCCCAATAGAGCTGCACTCTATCTCTTCTCTGTGGTCCTTCTCAGCATGAGGGTTAGATATAATCAGAGAAATTCACCCAATAGCCTTAAACAAACATAATTTCATCCTAGTAGCAATTGACTATTTCACAAAATGGGTCAAAGCAGAATCATACGCAAAACTGGGGGCAAAACAGGTGGTAAAGTTCACCAGAAAGAACCTATTCTGTCGATATGGGGTTCCCCATCACATAGTTTCAGATAATGGTGTTCAGTTCCAAAGGGAAGTGAGGGAATTACTAAGGAACTTACTGACCACAAGCAAATGGAGCGGTCGAAGCTGCAAACAAAAATATTAAAAAAATCTTGTCAAAGATGACTCAAACTTACCGTGATTGGGCAAATAGATTACCACATGCATTATGGGGATACAGAAAAGCAATCAGAACTTCAACAAGAGCCACTTCTTTCTCACTAATATACGGATCTGAAGCAGTACTCCTAATGGAAATGGAAATTAAATCACTACGAATAGCAATTGAATCCAAACTGCCTACAGCGCAATGGGCTTAGCAAAGGCATAACAGCCTCACTATTATGGATAGTCAGAGACTTAAAGCACTGTATCATATGCCGCTATATCAAGCTTGACTGGCTAGAGCCTTCAACAAAAAAGTCAAACACAAGAGTGAAATAGGAGACTAGGTGCTAAAGCAAGCCAAATAGAATGTCTCAGACCCTAGAGGGAAATTTAGGCCAATCTGGGAAGGCCCATATCTGGTCAAAACTGTGCTATCAAGAGGAGTTGTCAAGCTGATGGATTCTAAAAGAAATGAGTTCTCTGAGCCTACCAACACAAACTACTTAAAAAAGTACTATATCTAGAGCAAATACAAAAAAAAAAAGACCTCGTTGAGTTGAAAATCGAAAAAAGGCAGCTCAGGCAAAATTTAGGGGAACCGAGAGAAAATACTTAGTTAGAAAACCTGAAGAGGCTGACTAAGGACAGGGGTACCATTAATTCAAAATCTACATAAATGCAACTGTACTTTTCTTAAATGTATTCAATGAATATACAATGCTTATCAAATCATGTAAGTACATTTGAGGAAATGCAATACAACATTATCATTTGAATTCATCGAGTATGCTAAGTACAATTTGCATATTTTCATTGCATACTTTGCAGTTCTTACCTATTTCATTATTCCTCCTCCATACTACCAGCTGCTATCGTCGAACCTAAAAAAAAAAAGCCTAACTAGGTGCAAAGAGCTCTAAAAAGAGACGCCCTAGGCAAAAAAGGGAAAAAGGAAAAAAAAAATACCCAAATAGGTGCAAAGAGCTCTGAAAAGAGACACCCTATGTAAAAGAGGGAAAAATAAAATAAAAAAGTAGATGAATCAGAATAATCAAATAGAATGATCACAGTTACAAATGTCACAATCATGAACACACAAGTCAGCCAATCCAGAATACAACAACAACACCCATCAGTACAGAATACAACATACGGGACAGATGGCCCAAATACAACACCCTAAGTCCATAACCTCAGGAAAATAATACAACACTGGACAACCATAGCCAAAAGCCTATATCCAAGCCTCCTAGCAACTACATCGGCCATGGGTGCTATTAAAAGTAAGAGCTAAATCAACTCAAGCGTCTCCATCATCCGAACTGGGCTCTACATCCCCTGCATCCATCTGGAAGGCCGCCAGCTGCACGTGCATCTGAACAATCTGCTCATGATACAACGCTCGCTCCCTCTCCCACTCACGACTAGCGTGAATATACTCACTTTGCATTAGACAAACATCATGAATCACATTTCATACATTCATAAAAATATATGCTTTTGCATAAAATAGGTACAAAAAAGAAAGCAGTACACTCTGTGCGCTAGTAAACTCCATGAAATACTCATGCACGCTGATCGTAGCAGTATACCAAGACTGAGTAGTAGAAACAGGCACCTGTAAAGCAAAAGAAATTAGATAAATAGCAAAAAAAGGAAAGAGGGAGAACCTCGCAAAGGTAAGAAACTAACATGAGTGGCATCTGCAGGTACTACACCTGACAATGGTGTACCTGCTCTGGGCAAAGAGAAACGAGCTCCCGCTCCTGTAACTGTCAGCTCGTACAACATCAGAGGCACCGCACTCACAAAATCACCAAGAATGGCACCACTAGGTACCACACCACTGGCATGTGCCATCTCGTCGGTCCCGGGACCACTTTCCTCGTCAAAAAGAGAGGAATTTGATTTCATTCGATGACGTCCAGAATTTTGCATATAAAACTCTCATAACTCATGTCATTTACCGTTTAATACTAACAAAGTTTGTTACATGCTTACATGAAAATAGAAAAACCATAGCTCAAAAATATACCAGGTCAGAAGATGCTACCCTGGAAGCAAAACGACACTGGGATGATAGCGAAGTCCCAGCTCTAGAGCCTGAAGGTTGTGAAGGACTCGCCTGAGGAGGTGGAGGGGGAAAAAATTCACTAGCCACGACATCAATCAACAATGGCACCAGAGACATCATATAAAAAAATGAGCTCCCTCCAGGAAATCCTCAAAAGGATGCCCTCTCTCAGCTCTGTCAAGCTCCTCTCCAACGAGCTCTCAACCCCAAAATATATCCCCAGGGGGGGCAACAGGAACTCTCCTCTGTAGACGGTGGGGTTTAGCGCGTACTCAAGTTTATTGCAACCGTGACACTGTTTGAGCTCAGGGCTCTAGGGAACACACTAACCACTGTCACAGAGATATGGCGTGGAGATGAGGAGGAGCCACCCAGGGTAATAACTGGGACAAATCGAAAGTGGTTGTAACTCTATTATCTAATACAAGCTAGCACCATAACCAAGAGTTCTGGATATGGAATTCCAACTTCTTTTAGTCTTGTGTTCATTTAGAATTATCTTATCAATTACTATCTTATTCCCTAATTACATGCAATTTTATTAAACCCTAATTGAACATCCATTTAACCCTAAGGCAACCAATCCATGAAAAAGCACATAAAAAATGCATTCAAAGCGCAATGCCCCTAAATCCAAACTACATTTGATTTTAATTTAAGTTAACTAAATCTACATATTTTATTTACAAGTGAAATGGAACTAAAGGTGGACCTGCATTTTGATGATTAGTGAGCCTAAATCTATTTATTTTAATTCTAAAGGAAATGGGCCTAAGTCTATTAAATTTTAAAAGAAAAAAATGAATTAGCGGGCTTAATTCTAATCAATTTTAGTTAAATGAAATGATTCTAAGTCTACAAATTATGAAGATGACTTTATTAATGGGCTGAGCTAAGTCTAATTTAATTTTATTTAACTAAAAATGGGCCTAAAAATCTAAATTAATCTAAATGGGCCTAAGTTGTTTTTTAATTAAGTCTAAAACCAATTTTAAAGCCTATTAATTAAGTGAGTTAAAACCTACATGTGGGCTTGGGGCTCAAAACAAATAAAAATTAAAAACAAGACCAAATAATTATAAAAAGATAATAAATAAATAAAATAAACATCCTGTGATTTTCTAACCCTAATTTAATTACATGCAACCTAAATTAATCTAAAGCCACCATTGATTTTAATTAGGATTTTACTAAATGGACCTAATTTACTAATTGATTTTTAAGTGCAGAAAATTAAAATTTCACTATATTCCCTCTAATGGGGCTATTACAATTCCTACATACAATAATAGTTACATGCCCAAAAATCAAAAATAAATACACATTGTAAATACCATTAAAACACAGAAAATAAATTTAAAACTATATGATTTTGACATGGATTAATCCATGGGTCTTCACAGATTTAGTCCGTTCAATCTCATCTCCAGGGCATATAATGTTTTCACCACCATCATTAAGGAAACAAAACAAAAAAAATAAAAAAATGATTAGAATAAAATAATAAAAACAAATAATAAAAATCAAATGAAAATAAATAAAATAAAAGAAAAAGGATGAAACATAGAGATGCGATATTGATTAACTCTTCAGAGGCTTTGTTTGATTCACCGTTTGAATAGATATGCAGTTTTGATCTTCTCAGTTCCAGGCTTTGATTGCTTTTCCAAAAGAAAACATTAATTCCCGTAGAAAAAAGAAAAGTTTGTTTTTTCAAATGAAGTTCATGTAAAAAACTTCTTCCAGGAAGAAAACTTTTTTCTTTCTCTTTTTCTCTCTGTTTTTTCCGTCTCTTTTTTCTTTTTTTTCCGTCCTCTCTCTTTCTCTCTATTTTTTTCTCCATTTTTTTGCTCCTCTCCCCTTTCTATGAAAAGAAAAGTACATATATATACACACAATCCTGTAACCCTAATATGATTACAGGATAAAAATAAAATAAAATAAATTTTTTATTTATCATTTATCTAATAAATACATATTTATCAATAACATATTTATCAAATAAATTAAATAATAACTAATCAAATTTAAGAAAAATAAATAAAAATTACCAAAAAAATGAATTTTCATGCCATAGGAATTGTGGGTTGTCGATCGGAATTCTGGAATTCCGATCAGAAATCCATTCTTCTGATTTTTTTAACATTTAGTTACAAAAAACCCCTGAAGAAAAAGAGACTTTTTAATTGAGTCCATAAAAAATGCAATCAAGCCTTGGGATCCGAAATTCAAATACTAGAGAGACCTATTTGCAACAAATTTTCATCATCGGAGTCCTCTTTCGCATCCATACTCTAGTCATCTCGAAATTGGGTGCTTATAGTTGCCCCCCTTTGCCGCAGTTTGCTTGACGAATTGCGGCAAAGCAAATAAGCACACAATTTCTTAAAAACACAAAGTTTAGATACTAACCCGGCATGTTATAAAGCGTTTGCCTATAACACTGAATCATGTAACGTTGTTTTCATTGTCCCATGATGTAAGCTTTGTGATGCTGCAATCTATAATTGTTGGCAAGTTTTCTACCTTTGATTCTACAGTCCATAACTATTCGCGATTAGCTGCAACCCCTTCGTTGCTCACTTTTGATGCTGCAGTCCGTAACTACTTGCGATTAGCTGTGACCCTTTCATTGCTCACTTTTGATGCTGCAATCCATAACTGCTCGCGCTTAGCTGTAACCCTTTTGTTGCTCACTTTTTGATGCTCCAGTCCATAATTGCTCACGTTTAGCTGCAACCCTTTCATTTTTGATGCTGCAATCCATAACTGCTCGTGAATTTTGTTTTGAAAATACACTATACTCGGACGTATAGTGTTAATTGGAAAATACACTACACTCGGTCGTATAGTGTTGATTTGGAAAGTACACTATACTCGGACGTATAGTGTTGATTTAAAAATACACTACACTCGGTCGTATAGTGTTGATTTGAAAATACACTACGCTCGGATGCATGGTGTTAATTTGAAAATACACTACACTCGGACGTATAATGTTGATTTGAAAGTACACTATACTCGGTCGTATAGTGTTGGTCTAAAAATACACTATACTTGGTCGTATAGTGTTGACTTGAAAATACACTATACTTTGACGTATAGTATTGATTTGAAAATACACTATACTCGGTCATATAGTGTTGATTGGAAATACACTATACTCGGTCGTTTAGTGTTGAAATACACTATACTCAGTCGTATAGTGTTGATTTAAAAATACACTACAGTCGGATGTATAGTGTTGACTGGAAATACACTACACTCAGACGTATAGTGTTGATTTGAGAAGACACTATACTCGGATGTATAGTGTTGATTTGAAAAGACACAACCCTTAGAGGTATAGTGTTGATTTGAAAATACACTATGCTCGGATGTATAGTGTTGATTGGAAATACACTACACTCGGACGTATAGTGTTGATTCGAAAATACATTATACTCGGTCGTATAGTGTTGATTTGAAAGTACACTATACTCGAGCGTATAGTGTTGATTTGATGACATTAGCTATATTCTTTGTGGGACGTCTACCTGTGATGCTATCACTACTGTGTAGTGTCTAGCTAATTGCACTA
>CATIWM010219363.1:0-11869 GCA_949671775.1 Mallotus repandus
ATCAATATGTTTATAAGATAATATTTTACAAGTTCTTAATTTTATTCTAAATTGTGATTCTCCTACATATATTTGTTATAACTTTTGATTTATATTCTTAGTAGTTAATTAGTATTTAGATTTTTATTACTTAATATTTAAGTTTTATTCTTGTTTGAATTGTTATTCCTATTTCAAATTGGTTTGCCTATCCATCTAAGTATTTATCCTATTAATACAAAATTGCCGAATTCCCAATGTTCGACACCCTACTCCTCTATACTAAGTCCTAGAGACTAGGGTAATACAATTTGACCCGCTTCACTCTTGTCACCACCCTCAAGAAACTTGGTAAACATTTCACCAAGGAAGAAGTAAACAATAAGATTTTAAGAATCCTACCTAAGAAGGATTGGGAATCTCGAGTTACTTCAATTGAGGAAGCTCAAGAACTTGCTACTCTTTCAACTGATGTGCTTATTGGAAAGCTTCTTACCCATGAGCTTACAATAAAATAAAAAGGTGAAGAGCAAGCAGAGAAGGAAGAAAAGAGAAAGATCATAGCATTAAAGGCTTCACAAGAAGAAAGTGAAGAAGAAGATATCGAAGGTTCTAGTGATGAAGATGATGATGTTGCCATGCTCACTAAAAGTTTCAAAAAATTCTTGAGAAAGAAAAACTCATCAAGAACAAGAGACTTCAATAAGAAGTATGAGGGAGAAGGCAAGAAGAAAACCAAAGATGCCACTTGCTATGAATCCAAGAAACCATGACACATCTGAAGTGAGTGCCCCAAACTCAAAAATAAGAGCAAAGGAATGAAAGAGAAAAGAAAAGTTTTCAAAGCTACTTGGGATGATTCCTCTGAATCCAAAAAGGAAGAGGAACAATAAAAAGTAGCCAATCTTTGCTTCATGGCTCTTGAGGACAAAAATGTGGTACTTTCTATTTCTAATACTTCTTATGATGATTATTGTGAATATGATGATGATGATGAAAGTTCTATAGCAAGTAAACTTTTGCAAAAATATACAAGCTTACTTTTTAAGAAAAAACTTTATAAATACAAGTTTACTTGCTTAACCGAGGAATTCGAGAACTTGAAAAATGATTTTTCTAGTCTTGTTAACTTAAATGAAAAACTTGCAAGTGGTTTAGAATGTTCAAGTTCCTTAGAAGACCAACTTAAGAAAGCTAATGATGAAAATCAAAAGCTTTCTAAGGAGGTCTTAGAGTTAAAGAATTCCATTTGAAAACTCATGAAGGGAAAAGAAACCTTGAATAATATTCTTGACTCTCAAAAACTCCATGGAGACATTCATGGAATTGGATATATAAATGGAATGGCTTCCTCATCATCATCACATATTAATTTTGTTAAAGCATCACATGATTCTATTGCATCTATATCTAAAAATGAGACTTAAGCTTTCAAAACTAAAAGGTCTCATGTGTCAAATAATAAGGGAAGGTCCCATAAGACTCAACCTCTATTAACACAAAGAAGCAAGGCTCAAACAAGAGCACCTCAATCCAAACATGCTTACATATATACTAGACACAACACTCCTAAGCATGTTATATAACACAATGCACATAAACATGTCACACAAACCTATCAAAATACACATTGCCATTGTCAATATATGTCTCACACTATAACTTAAAAGAGTTATAGAAAGCACTCACCACCACAATGCACAAAGCATGTTTCATACTTTAGGAAAGCATATCATCCTAAGAAAAATAAATTTGTCAATGTTGAATGTTTTTATTGTATGACCAAAGGTCACTCAGAAGATTGCACTCAAATTTGCTTCCTTTGAATTACCTTGAGACTAACCAACCTAGACCAAGAAAGGTTTGGGTTCAAAAGAATGTTTAAATTGTGTTTTGTAGGTGTGCTTGAAGTCCACAAGAATAAAAAGTAAATGGTATCTTGATAGTGGATGTTCAAGACACATGATCGAAGATAAAGAGCAATTCAACAAGCTTTATGCTAAGGATGGAGGACATGTTACCTTCGGGGACAATACAAAAGGAAAGATTATTGACATTGGAGAAATCAGTAATTCTCAATCCTTATCTATACATCATGTATTGCT
Source organism: Mallotus repandus (assembly GCA_949671775.1). Taxonomy (NCBI): domain Eukaryota; kingdom Viridiplantae; phylum Streptophyta; class Magnoliopsida; order Malpighiales; family Euphorbiaceae; genus Mallotus; species Mallotus repandus. Next base: position 2,085 of record CATIWM010219363.1, read on the forward strand.
TATTGATGGTCCTAAACATAATTTTCTTAGTATGAGTCAATTATGTGATATGGGAAATAAAGTCACTTTCTATCCTAAAAATTGCTTTATTAGTAGTCTTGATGAAGACAAGGTAATTTTTAGTGGTGAAAGAGTTGAAAATGTCTAAGTTATTGATTTGAATAAAATTGATAATAAGGATATTAAATGCTTGATGGCTATTTCTTATAACACATGGACATGGCATAGAAGGTTAGGACATGCAAATTTTGAGCTATTAAATTATCTTTGTAAACATGAACTTGTGATTAGTTTACCGAAACTTAAATTCACTAAGGATAAACCTTGTGATGTTTGTCAAAAGGGAAAACAATCCAAGTCCTCATTTAAACTCAAAAATGTTATGTCAACCTCTAAGCCATTTGAACTTATAGATATAGATTTATTTAGTCCAACTAGAGTTGCTAGTCTGAGTAGAATGCACTATGCATATGTATTGGTTGATGAGTACTCTAGATTCACTTGGGTGTGTTTTGCTCATAAGAATGATGCTTTTAATGCATTTAAAATTTTTGCAAAAAGGGTTCAAAAAGAAAAAGGTTTTTGGATTAATTCTATTAGAAGTGATCATGGAATCAAATTTGAAAATAAATTTTTCAAAACCTTTTATAGTGAAAATGGCATTTCACATACGTTTTCATCACCTAGAACTCCTCAACAAAATGGGGTAGTTACCATTATACTTATGAGTATAATGGCTAAAACACACCTAGTGGAAATGGCTAGAACAATGCTTCATGAGTATAACTTACCATTATATTTTTGGGTGAAAGTCGTTAACACATCTTGCTACATTTCAAATAGAGTTTTCAAAAGACCAATTTTGAATAAAACTTCTTATGAGCTCTGGAACAATAGAAAATCCAAAATCTCATATCTAAGAGTATTTGGATGCAAGTGTTTTATATTAAATACCAAGGATAATCTTGGAAAATTTGACTCTAAAGCCGAAGAAGGAATTTTCCTGGGCTACTCCACCTCTAGCAAAACATATAGAGTATTTAATAAAAGAACTTTGGTTGTTGAAGAATCTATACATGTTGTTTTTGATGAATCAAACTCACTTAATCCTAAAAAGGATGTTTGTAGTGTTGATGATGATATAGGTGATCTTGTGGAAGAAAAAAATCAAGAAGAAAATAATGACAAACCTTTAGAACTTGAAAATCCTAGAAAGGAGGAAGATAAGGAAGTATCTCAACCTACCTTGAAGGATGGTCTTCCAAAGGATTAGCAATTCAAGAAAGCTCATCCTCAAGACCTCATCATCGGTGATACTACAAAAGGGGTAACAACTCATTCTAAACTAAATTCCATTATTAATTTAGCCTTCATTTCTCAAATTGAACACAAAAATATTGATGATAATTTGAATGATGAATTTTGGGTCGTTGCTATGCAAGAAGAGTTAAAATAATTTAAGAGAAACAAAGTTTGGACATTGGTTCCTAGACCGAAACATCATCCTATTATAGGCGCCAGATGGGTGTTTAGAAATAAGATGAATGAACAAGGTGTCATAACTAGGAACAAAGCAAGACTAATAGCTAAAGATTATAATCAAGAAGAAGGCATTGATTATAATAAAACCTTTTCCCCCATTGCAAGGTTAGAAGCTATTAGAATGCTACTTGTATTTGCATCATATATGAATTTTAAACTTTATCAAATGGATGTTAAAAGTGCATTCTTAAATGGTTTCATTGAAGAGGAGGTGTATGTTGAACAACCTTCGGGTTTTGAAAGTTTTGATTTTTCAAATTATGTATTTAAACTTTTAAAAGCATTATATGGATTGAAACAAGCTCCCAGAGCTTGGTATGAAAGATTGAACAACTTTTTATTAGAGAAAGGTTTCTCTAAAGGAAAAGTTGACGTAACTCTTTCATAAAAAAATCCAATCATGATTTATTAATTGTTCAAATTTATGTCGATGATATTATTTTCGGTGCTATGAACCATTGCTTGTGTGAGAAATTCTCTAAGTTAATGCAAGGAGAATTTGAGATGAGTATGATGGGTGAACTTAAATTTTTCCTCGGATTACAAATCAAGTGTAAAGATGGGATTTTCATCAATCAAACCAAGTATGCTAGAGACATTCTCAAGAAGTTTGATGGAGTCAAATCAAGCAAAACTCCAATGAGTACCACAACCAAACTAAACAAGGATGAGAATGGAAAATTGGTTAATGAAAAGCGATTTAGAGGTATGATTGGCTCCCTTCTTTATTTAACTACTAGTAGACCCGATATCATATTTGCTACTTGCTTATGTGCTCATTGTCAATCTAGTCCTAAAGAGTCTCACTTGAATGCAATCAAAATAATTTTCAAATATCTAAGTGGAAGTTTGCATTTAGGACTTTGGTATCCTAGGATTTCATCCTTTGACTTGATTAGTTATTCAAATGCAGACTTTGCCAGTAGTTTATTAGATTAAAAAAGCACTTCCGGAACTTATCAAGTTTTAGGACAATGTTTAGTTTCTTGGTTTAGTAAGAAACAAGTTTCGGTTGCCTTGTCCACTACAGAAGCAAATTATGTTGCTGTAAGTTTATGTTGTTCACAAGTATTGTGGCAAAAACAACAATTGATGGACTATGGCATTAAACTTGATCACATTCCAATCAAATGTAATAATATAAGTGCTATAAACCTTAGCAAAAATCCCATTCAGCATTCTAGAACCAAGCATATAGATATTAGACATCATTTCTTGTGTGATCATGTTCAAATTAGTGATATCTCACTTAAGTTTGTTGATACAAACAATCAACTTGCAGATATTTTCACCAAACCTCTCAATGAAGAGAGATTAAATTTCATTAAACATGAACTTGGCATGATTGATGGTTCTAGTTTTTCTTGATTGTTTGTTAAATTGATTATTTGATAATTGGATTGGTTAATTTCACATTTTTCATGTGAAATAATGTTGTGCTTATCAAATCCTTTATCTATTAATTTTTTTTGTTTGATTAAATTATTGCTTTGATGATTAGATTTATGTAAATGTGCTTTTCATATATTTTATGTTTTTCGGTTTATTTTCTGTATTTGATTCTTTCTCATCAAACTTTATCTAAGTCAAGTTTTCCATGCATATTTTTGTTTAGTATATTTTTCGAATATGATATATTTTAAAAAAATATATTTGATATTTACTTTTTAAATAATTATTAATTTAAATTCAGTCAATTCCTTGATTATTTAAAGTAAAAAAATTATTTTCACAAATCATTGTTTTCCATTTGCATAATAGTTTTAAATAATTACTAAAGTTTAATAACAATCTTTTTGTCATTTAATCATTTAATTCACAAATTATTTGAATTGTTTTTTCTTTTCAAAAATTATTTGATTTTATGATCATATTAATAATTGCAATTAAGTTTATTTATGATTTGATATGATTGTATGATGATTTGAGTGCTTAAGGACCTATTTGTCAGATTTTTTTGGACCTATTTGAATAACTTTTAAAAGTACAGGGGTCAATCTGCAAATTTGGTCATGAGCTGTTGGAATGCAGCTCGTGACCGTTGTTGTGTGTCAGAGGGCAATGAGCCTCACGAGCGCTACTCACAATCGTGAGCAGCTCGTGAAAAAGCCACTACACTTCACAATAATCCTAACTTGTCTAGGATTACTTTTTTCTAGGTATAGTTTGTTCCTAAACGGCTCTTTTCTTATTATGAATATTTTTAGGACTTTATTTCATTATTTTAAACTTTATTTCTCTCCTATATATATCTCCTATTCTACCATAATCCTCTACACATCAATTAGTATTCAAAATTTCTCTCAAAGCATAAAAAAAAATTTTCTCAAGCTTCCATTGTGTTATTTTCTCTCCTCTATAGCTCCCAAAAAAAAGACTACTCAAGATATTCCCTCATCATCAAGAATAACAACCAAGGAACAACATAAAAAGACCCCTCCTCTCTCTTACTCTCCAACCCAATTTAGGCAAAGACTTGCTCAATTCAAGGAAAGGAAAATTATTTCTTCAAAATTCATGTCACAAGCCACTCTAGAAAAGATGGAGTGTTACATTGAGGTTAGAACTCTTCTTGAGAGTGTTAGTATGTATATTTTTTCCTTCAAAGCCTATCATGTCTATCCATCCTTAGTTCAAGAATTTCTTGCTTCCTATTGCTTGAGAACCAACTACTTTGACGAGCAAAACCTTATGAATAGCATGAGATTTAAATTAGGTGGGAGGGATAGATTTCTTACTTCTCAAGAGTTTGATAACATCTTTGGGTTTAGACAAGAGGGTCAAACTACTCCAAATTCTATTTGGCAACCTCAACCTTTTTGGGTTCAACACTCCAAACCTAATGCTTGTTCCCATTTTGAAGCCAGAAAAATCAAAGCATCCAACTTTGCTTCAAAATCTTTATAGTATGTGCATAGGTTTATTACTTATTCTATTCATGCTAGAGGGTTAAGTAATGAAGCAATTTCCTTTGATGATATTTACCTCATTAGATGTCTTGTTGAAGGCATGGATATTGAATTAAGGAGATGGCTTCAATGGAGGTTTTGGTTGATGAGTGATAGTGTAAGTGGGAGCTTATATATTGGTGGTTTCATTACCCAAATTACAAACTATTTTGGAATTACCTTACACAATGTTCCATCCATTCCTCCTTCCTTCCTTAATCTTTTGAGAAACTCAAGGCAATTCAAGCTTGTTAGAAATATTTAGGCTTGGAAAGACGTAGTAGGAGATGAAGATGTTGATGAGGAGCTAGAACAAGATTTGCAAGACATAGAGCATATAGGCACTCATGGTCTTGAAGATGTTGATGAAGAAGAACCTTAAGAGCAAGTCCCTTCTTAAACTCAAAGGTAGAGGCAAAGAGGACCTTCTGCTTATCAAAGTGTGAGTGATGAACCGGCTTGGGTTGGTGGATTCTTTGATCGACTATCAATTGTGGAATCCAAATTTAACACAAGGTTTGATCATGTGGATACAAGACTTGATCGGTTTGAGCAAAGGATGGATCACATTGAGCATGACATTCATCATCTTTATACTCACCACAACATCCCATGCATTTGGAACCCTCCTCCTCCATTCCAAGATCCTTAGTTTTTTTTTTTTTAGTTTTGGTCTATCTTATTTCCATTGTTTTAGATCTTAGTGTTTTGTTTCTTTTCAAAGTTTATTTTTGGTTTATTTCTAGTTTATCTCTTTCTTTTCCTTTTATCTTTGCAAAAGGGGGAGAAAAAGATGTGTTTGTGTTTATGATATGCTAAGCACTACATGATCATGTATTTTAGTACTAGCACTTAACTTTCATATTTAAGTAGTACTTTATGTCCTTTTTTTTATGATGCATTGTATTAATGATCATGTTATTATGTTTTTTTAAGCATATCTATTTCTTTTTTATTTTCACAAAGGGGGAGAAAAAGTTGAGCTTGTTATAGTTATTTAATTTTGTTATTATTTATTTCCTTGTTACATGCTAGTCTTATGTTAATTAATGATCATATTATCATATTTTTCTTCATGCAAAAGTTTTGTTCTGCTTACTTGCATAATTTATTTTATTATTTTACAAAGGAGGAGAAATAATTTTTTGGTTGAAACTTTCATGTTTTTCATTGTTTTAGTTCTTGGTCTTTAAAATGTTATATGTACTATTTTAGTGATACATTATCTTAGTAAAACTTATCTTCTACCATGTTTATGTTTCTTAAATATTTTGTCAAGTATTTAAAGTTGTTATTTTTTAACAAAAGGAGATAAATTTTAAAATTTATATTTCTTATCATGCCAAACAAGGGGAGAAATAAAGAAATATATATTTCTCATTAATTTTTATTCATTTGAATTTCTTACTCCTTATAGTTATTATTTTTATGATATGCATAGATTTAGGGGAAGTAAAATTCATTTAATTATCACACACTTCACTTTATATTATTCTCTCAAACTCAAAATAAGTTTATCAAAATCAAAAAGGGGGAGATTGTTGACCTTAGCAATAATAAATCTTAATTTTGATCTTAACAAACTTAATTTAGAGCATTTAATGTGTTTGTTTAAGTGTGTATAAGTTAGGACTCAATTCAAGTATGGTCACGACCGGGAATTGATAAGCATGCCTTTGGGTTTATTCGACCTTTGAGATTCAAGGAAGCTTTTGACATCCTTAGAGCTTTATAATGAGAAAGTTATCTTCTTCACATTTTAAGTAGACATCTTAAGCTTTTTTAATTGAGTTTACTTGTCAAAATCCGAGTTCATTTGGATGAGCAAATCTTGAGTCGAAGTCAGCATATGTAGCTTTTATTTTAGGTTGAGCAATTGTTAGTATTTCACCAATATCTTGAGCTACAGATGTCCAATTGAGGTATATAAGACAAATATCTACAACTTTTATGAAGAAATGTAAGGCTAATTTGATCATCTTCAGTTCCCCTCACAAGCTGTCCCCTGTTGGTGCTCATTTTGAGCCATTTCAACTGTTTTAGACAGGGACGCTCATGAGTGATGCTCATGATTGTAAGCAGCTTGTGAGCATCCTCCTGACAGCTCTAAATGGTCATTCTTGACATATTTTCAAAGGCAATAGCTAGTTCTTTCCTCCTCATGAGCCAGAGCTTCCTCCTCACGATTGTGAGCATCATTTTAGCTGCAAAAAGTCCAAGATTATTCAAAAATCAATTATAGACATTGGAGACTTATTTGACACATCCAATAGCCATATTTTTTAGTTTTTATCTATATAAACACCTCCTAGAGCTCAATTGAAGGTTAAGAAACTTGTTTATCATTCATTCTCTCTTAAGCATTCAATTAAGCTCTCAAATTCTCTCTTAAACAATTTCTATATTTGTATAACTCTTGTGAGAGTTGGTGAGTATTAGAATAGATATTCTTGTTCTTCTATTTTCTGGGTTTGAGAAAATAGGAAGTGAGATTCTATTCTAAAGGAATTGGTTTAAGTGTTTAGCCATTAAAATACTTGGGTTTCGGTTTTAAAGTAAGCCTAGAAAACTCTTGATTGTAAGGTTGAAAGAGTGAGCCTTAAACTCTTGTGTAATCTCAATCTTATGAATAAAATTGTGGGTGATTAAAAATTCCTAATTTGGGGATAAGTTAGGTGGAGACGTAGAATTGTTGTTAAATTTGAACTCCTTAAATCATTGTGTTCTTCATTCTTCCTTCTTAACATTCTTTCAATTCTTGTTTATTTATTTTTAAGTTTTGATTTTTATTCGGTAGCCCTATGCCCCCTTCCCCCCCCCCCCCCCCCTTTTTCCCCCTTCTTCTAGGGCTCTTTCATAAGTCATATTATATATTTTTTTAAATATATATAAAGATAAAATTATAGCGGGGTAAATTTTCATTCTAAATAACTTTATAATTTTTATTTTATTAAAACTATTGTTTGAATTGTTATATATATATATATATATATATTACTTTATACTTTTTTATTTGGGATGTTTACATAAATGCCCAAAAAAAAGACCATTTACATCACATTACCCGATGTTATCAATAAATTACACGCGTGCCCGGTAAACGCCGATCTTCCTCACGAGAGCATCTTCTTCCTTGCGTTCTTCTTCTCCTTCAATTTTTCTGAAAATAAGACCAAAGATCAAAGACTTTGCTTTCTTTTTTGTAACTCTCGACAAAAAGTTTTTACATAAAAGTCTCTTTATGTCCATCTATATCTAATATCTTCTCTTGTTCTATTTTTCACTATTTTTCTCTTATTTGTTGATTTAGGTTTTCTGGGTATTTGTTTATTTATTCAATACTTTGGCTATAAAATAGGTTAAAGAGTCTTATGGATTTAATTTGTAAGAGTGTTGTTGATATGATAAAAGATAACAATGCTGAAGACATTAGAGCCACTTTTGGTGTTATAAGGAAGAAGAAGAAAAATCGCATGAAGGCTAAATTGCTTTTTGACAAGCTACTCTAATTTCACCACAACCGTATCATTTTCTGTGGTTTTTAGGATTTGATCATATATATGACGAATGGGTAGGATCTATCATATCTAATGCATAAATGGCTTTTATTGAATATGTGTTTTGTTTTTTTTTTTTTTATTATTATTATTATCATTAGAGATGGGATTAGCTATCTTTTCTTGCCCATTAACACTCAAAGATCTTGGAAGCTTTTGTAACCTAGATGAATATATACATATATTTTACTAATATTACCGTTTCTTTTTTATTATTATTTTTTGTGTTGTTATCCATAGATTTATTTTCACTAAATATATTTTACTAACATTAACAAAATTTATAATTGGGCTCTTGTTTTGGTTTTGGTGTTTTCTTTTTCATTGGAATTTTTTAGAGGGAGGGAACAGTCTCTAAAAAGAAAAAGACAAGGGTTGTTGCAGATTTTTTTTTTTTGGGTCAACTATTGCTTTTCAATTGTACTATGTATTATTATCAAATTAGAACCATGGTTTCTTCTCCACTGAGTCTAATATGAACTGTTGAACTGTAAAATTGCATGCACTCTATCTATTTGATAATTTTCCCAAGTGATTAAGGACCTAGTAAACAAACGTAAAAAATTCTTCTGTTTGAATTCATATGGAGCCTGTGATTAGGAATTTGGAAATGCCCATTTGAATCAGCCTAATCTTTAAAAATATAGACTTGAATAGTTTAGCTTCTTTGCTTATTGGTTTGTTTGTTTTATTTTTTAAAATGAATATTTTGTTCACGGACCTAATAAAGAATGATACTTAAAAATAGTATATTATCTGAATATTATCTGTATATGAATTATACAAAATAGTAAATTATCTTAATATAATTCTTATCTGAAACTCAAAACAATATCTGAAATATATTATTATTGAAAAAAAGTTATATTTTGTTCCAAAAAAGTTGGGTTTGTATTGTCCAATTGTGTTAAAAATTAACAAAAATTATTAATTTAAATTTTTATTACACAAGTAGTTTAAAAAGTAATAACATATTATTTGATTAGTATTCGTATATGATAAAAACAAAATAGTATATTATTCAAATATTATAAGTATTTGAAACTCAAAATAGTATATTATCTGAATATTATAAGTAACTGAAACTCAAAACAGCATCTGAAACTTAAAACAGTATCTAAAAATGAAAAACAATATCTCAAAACTCATAAATACATTATATTTTTTGAATTTATTTGTATATGATACAATCAAAATAGTACATTTTCTTAGTATTATTTGTATCGGAAACTCAAAACAGTATCGCAAACTCAAAACAATATCTAAAAATTAAAAACGATGTCTCAAACTCATAAACACAGTATATTTTTTGAATGTTATTCGTATATGACACAATTAAAAATAGTATATTATCTAAATATTATTCATATCTGATACTCAAAACAATATTTAAAACTCAAAACAGTATATGAAACTCAAAACAATATCTGAATTTGATAATTTGAGTAAGTATTTATTGTTGGAAAAATAATATCAAACTAATATATAAATAAATATACAAATTAATACTTCAAAATATTTTTCTAGCATATCTAAAAGTTTAAATACTTATTAAAATTAATATGAGTTATATAATTTAAATATGTTAATTATAATCTCAGAAATAGAGCACACTACCTATATATATATATATATCAATACCCAAAACCAAGTTTAAAAACAGAAAATAAAAATAAGGAAAAAATTGAAAACAGAAAATAAGAAAAAAAGGAAAAATAAAAATAAATAAAAAGAGATC
>CATIWM010219395.1:0-11941 GCA_949671775.1 Mallotus repandus
CATTTAATACTCTGTAGTAATTAAAAGTTACAACATGTACATATTTGTTAATTTAGGAATAATTCTTCTTCAGAAAGCAGGAGGAATTTCACAGCAGATAGTTTTTCACTGGAATATGTCTGCATTTGGCCTGTAAACCTGTGCTCTTTTTTCATGTGGTCTCTTGACTTCCAATTTTTCAATAAACTCCCTGAAGTTATAGTCTTTGTTCTTATGTTTGTCAAGTCCCTAAAGTAACACCAGGTCAATTAATTCCTTTCCATGTGAGCCATTATCTAATCTTAGTGAAAGTTCTTAGCCATGTGATGTCCATAATCTGGAATATAGGATGGACTTTCCTAATTTTAATCAAAATATTCTCTATATTGTTGCTGGAAAAAATGAAACAAATTATTTTCAATGTGGATATTCATTATTGGTTCCAACCGTATCATATTGGAGGGGCTATTCTGACCTGACTTAAATTATATTCTACATGTTACTCTAAAAAAAGAAAAGAAAGGAAATTATTTCCAACGTGGATTTATAGCATCATATGGCGCCTACCATTGTGTAGGTCCATTGGATGTGATCAGAAGTTACAACTTTAAGAATAATTAGAAAGAAAAATGTAAAAAAGTTAAACCAGCTGTTTTTTCCTAGGTTTTCAACAAATGATGAACGGGAATGGAACAAGTTGGTGAACAGAGAGGAGAAACAGATGCTGTCATGAGAAAATGACATTAAGAGTGTCAAGTGGAGCAAGAGACATAAGAGTTCTGGTTGAAAGATGTGAATCCTACTGAGAGTCTTCTTTGGCTGCTCAGATCTTAAGGTTCAGTAAATATTGTTGGCCCTTTCCATGGCGCTTGAGGTGCATTTGGTCTCCCAAAATGCTACAATGTTACTTCTCCTCAGTTTGATGTGGTTGTTCATGTGGTTTTCTTCTTCAACTGTCATAGGATCAGATTTGATGATTAATGAGCTAAAGAAAGAGATTCTTGTTTTGTTCTTGTTAGATGTTGAAACGGTGAACTCTAATTACTGTGTAAGTTTCAGATAAGAGTAATCCAAGGGAATGGTAATTTATTAGAAACATGTGATTGTGATTATAAGAGAAAAATGCAATACTATCATTTATGGAGGATAAGTTTTAGCTTCAAGTCACCACACCATGTTCAAGCCTTGTTTCAAGTTAGCTTTTACACCTATCAGTTCTGAAGTCAAGTACCTGCTTTCCTGGGAACATTTATTTGGTACATTGCATTCCGTTACTCCTAATGCCATATAAGATATCACATCAGACCCCATAGGGCGTGACAATATATTTTGCAGTCTGGTAACCTATATTTACTATAAAAATGTTGGACAGGCCTCCGTGAAATAGTGACGCACTATATAGTACTTCAAAGTAACATGGTAATGCAGATAACAATAATCTCTAAGCTAGCACCACCTTGCATTACAGATGTGATCATCTTGTAAAGAAGCTACACTAACATTTTCAGCTGAAGCAATTAAGTTGCCATCTCCAACTATTGTTGCACATTCTTATAGCTGAGATCCACAAGCTTCTTTACAGTTGTAAAAACTGATGGAACTCTAAGAATCAGTCCGTTCCAAATACATTGGTGGAATCAGATATGATATTTGAACCAATCCAACCATATGGTATTGCAGGTGCTGGCACCACCTTGCTGTTGGCACAAGCAACAAAATTGTAGCAATAATGGCATCAGTGTAAGCAGTTGATCTGCTCCTTCAGGCTGGGCATTTACAACAAATAGAGTAGAAAGGTCAAGCTTGTTGTCCACCACAAGCAATGGCCTAACTGGGAGCCATTCCGCCTTGTAAAAGATATGTCACCCCTCCACCCACTATGAGGATGTCTCTGATCTTGATCAAAGAGAATTTGCGTAGTTACTTATGCATAAGTGATATAGGATAAGGAAACCAGTAAGTGAAGGTGTCAAGTACTTAGCCTCCTCTTCTTTGTGGAACGTTTCATTCTTGAGAAGCAAGAAACCCTTTGAGATATCTCTGCCACCTTTCTCTCAATGTCCTCAATGGAAAAGTCATTTAACATCATTGCCCTGACTCCAAGAAAATCAATAGCCTAGGTTAGTTGCAATCTGTGGATTTACCAACTTCTAGGGAGCCCAGGTGGGTGTGTAGAATAACGCTGCCATGATGATACATGGTCTTTTTCACTCTAAAGAAAACATGTTTAAAGAGTAAGAGGATGCTTATTAAGTTCTTTATGAGCCCTTTAACAGTGTAGTCAAGAATTTATTAGAGTCCATGAACAAGTATGCATGTAATGCTAATTATCTATTTTGAGTGCATAACTGAAAATTTTGCACAAACGAGCATTGTAATGCAATTATCTCCTAGCGATGATGCCTAAGGAAGTTAGTTAAGCCACAATCTTTTATCTTTTAATTATTATTCATGCTAGTTTTATCTTGTTTCTGCAAATATGGCATGCATGTTATTGTGTTTTAGTGCTTTGCACCACCTTAATCTCATACACGAGGTGATTTTAGTTATGTTTCTAAATGAATATATCTTTTCGATTATGGTTCCATTCCAACAACTCTCTCTACATAATATTGTCTCTACAAATGAATATTTTCTCTCTTTAAGTTTAAGGTTAAGACAATTTTTGTTCTTTGGAGTATGTTCTTATCAGCACTTGAATTTGTGTCGTTGCATGAGAAAACTTTTTTTGGTTTTGTGTTATCTGAATTAACCCAATTAGAAACTTCAACTGCAATTGAGGGGGGAAAAAGGCCAAAAAACTGAAGCTTTCCTTTTTTATTTTCTTTTTTTGAGAATGAAAAACTAAAGCGATTTGAAGTGCTGATATCTGAAGAGCTTCAGTACCTGGAGAATTTTTGTTGATCATTAAATGTGCTTATTCTTTCTTTCTTTTTTTTTCCTTGGAGACGTTATCTTTCACCATATATACACTTTCTGTTTTACAAGTCGTATGGACCAAATCCTAGTATCAGGCTACTTGGTCAGTGGTCTTGAGTTGTTTATGGTTTTCACTTTTTACCTCATGATTTTTATTTTCAGAATCTTTTTTTGTTTTCCCCATTCCGTGTGTGTGTGTATATATATATATATATATATATATATTGTAATTTCTACATTGAAGTGCAGTTTTTTAGGGAAGCATACGAGCAAATCTCAAGACAAGCATAATTATAGGGCTTCCAGCATTCCTTGCATATCCTTGTAATCTTTTACTGCAGTAAAAATTAAAGGGATATATAGATGAGATAATGATGCATTAGATGATGTCCTTGCACATTCCAGAATCCAAATTGTTTATCCACATAAAATGCCCTTTTTTGGTGAATTCATAGGTTTTCAAGGAATAGAAATTAGGCAGAAACTCAAATAACAAGAATGCATCTTGTGAGGCAGCTGCTTTTAATAAAGCAATCAACGTGTCATCCTAAAGTATTGTTTATATATTCAGATACTAAATTCGAGCTTTCTTTAGGAAATAAGCAAATGACACTGAATCATGTTTGGGAAAATGACTACTAGAGACACCCATATAATTATTTGCAAAAGAATACTTACAATTGTCATAGCCAGCTGAACTTGGTACGAATGAAGGCGACCATGTCTGGCTTGTCCTAACTACCTGCAAGTAATGGGATTGTTTCTGTACAATGTGGGAAAATTCCAGGTTAAACTATGCGTCACCAATTTGGCATTGCATTTGAAATTTTGATTTTGCCAAAACCAACAATTTCCATTTCTTGATGTTATGGATGAAGTAACCAAAATCTGAGGCACTTTTTTTTGTGAACTTTGTGGATATATATATATATATACATACCTTTCTAAAAGCATCTAAACTTTCTTTTTTTTTTAATGCTTTTAGACTTTCAAAGCAACATTTTTTCTCTTTTTTTTTTTTTTTTTTGCAGAGATGTTGAATCTCATGCGAAATGTATTTTGAGATCGATGACTGTAACTGCAAAATCTCGAACAGTCACCAGCAATGATCTGCTAATGATCTGGAAAACCTTGTTTGAAGAGGACAGCCTCTGTTTAGCTCAGCCAGCTTCCATGAGATCCGCAAGAGTTATCTTGCCACAGTTATTCTTATCTAAAGTATCAAATTGGTTGCAGATCAGAAGGATGTCTTTTTCTGTGAGTTTCCCCATCTCCTTTAGCTTGTATATAACAAATTCAGATTTGCTACACAACCGTAAAAGAAAAATCAACATGAGGATTCTTGATATCACAACTACTTAACAGAGCGTGAAAACAATACAAGCCAATTGCCAATACAAGGAAAAAGGAACTCTTCATGTAGTATTCTTAATTTACAGCAGCTACCAACTGCAGTGCAAATATCTTACTGGAAAATAAACTACTGCTATTGGCCTATTGCTCTGCATTCATTCCTTCAAAATACATTGCACTGAAATCTGTTATAAATAATTAGAGGTATTCTTCATTTTCTGTTATAAATACATTTCCTTCAAAGTATATTTGCTCTATGGCATGTCCTTGGTAAGACATGGACAAAAGGAATGCATGTCTGGTGCCTTGTTGGATTCATTTATTTCAATTATAAAGAAAAAAATAAGAATATATGTAAATGCATCTCTAGTTTCTACTCAGCAAAATAGATTTCTAGTCAGAGCTACAAAATAGTGATACTCATTGAGCAATTGCTTTCTATACATTTTGTGCATTTGAAGAGGTACTCAAAATTTAGAATGAAAAAAAAAATCCCGAGCTTTCTGGGATGTTGTGTTAGCCGTATCAAATGCCTATTTAAACCTCAAGTGCCCAAATTGTAAAAATGAAAGAGATTGAGGGGCATGTTGTACCAAAAGCAAATGCTAGGATGAAAATAAGGTACTAGCAAATTATGCGGGATGGTTGGAATCCGAATCAAGTTAAAGCTTGTATGCAAGAAAAATGAAGAATCTAACCTGATAGATCCATCATTATCAAGGTCTGCAGCTACCAAATCCCCGAGTGTCATCTTCTTCTGAAGAACCCATTTCGCAATTATGCGATTCCTCTTGTCAATCCTCAACTCAGCCAAGTATAGGAAGGCCCTAGCAACTGCCAGTGTACTGATTAATAGCCAAACAATGGCGAAACATCTTCCTGTTACTGTGGTGAATGCGTAATCACCATAGCCAACGGTTGTTACAGAAGTAACAGAGAGATAAATACTATCAACCCAATTCAGACTCTCCAGAAAGTGCACTGCAATTGTTCCTATAGCAATGCAGCCGAAGACAACCACCAAGGCCACGCAGACCTTTGTTCTTATTCTCATTCTCCCTTTCTCTCTATCAATCACGTAGGCTTGAACCATTGAATTGAATTTGTTCTCATCTACGGCACTTAACAAGACCGCTTCTTGCCTATCACAAATGTATGTGACCAAACCATTTAGCAGAATATCTACAAAGCCGAAACCAACCAATATAAAAACACAAGTGAACAGCTTGGTAAATGTGGAATCCGGAACAATATCACCGTATCCGATAGTGCAGAGTGTAACCACAGTAAAATACAAGGCATCAATCGGCCTGGATGTAGTAGTGCCCTTGAAATTTCCACTTACAAGAAATAAAACAACAACAATTAGTAGATACAAGGCTAAACCAACAAATGCTTGCCGGACAACGAATGGAGTAGATTTCGGAGTAGGTCTGGGGTCTAAAGATTCAGATGGAGATTCTCTAGCTTCTGTGAATACAGGTGGAGCAGAATACGAACGGTGAGGGAGTTTTCTTCTCTTTTTGTTCAAGCTGGACAGAAGATTTACATAAGAAGAAGAAGAAGAAGAAGAATTGGGGTTCTTGATGATGGGGATAATTGCATCATTATTGGTGATGAGATCAAGGCAACCTGAAGGAAATTCTCTCCAACTGGATGATGCTCTGTTGGTATCTTCTTGTGTTGTCTTGGGAAGAAAAGGTTCATCCATGTCAAAACAACCATGTTCAGGAACATAAGATTTTTCCAGAACTACTTTTGCGAAAAAATATGTGACAAACTAGCTACCAACGAGAAGTCAGTCTATTTAAGATGGAAAGTTTGGTTTTGACGGTAGTTGATATCTAACAGTCTCGAATACCATTTTATATTATTAAAAGAGCAATTAGGCAAAGGTAGCCTAGCCGGTCTAAGATATATATATATATATAATGACATATTAATTAATATTAATATTAGTGGTTCAAAATATTTATTGATGGTTGTTTCAACTGATAGGTGACCATAAAAAATTTTTGATAATGGTATTCTAATTTTGTTATACTTTTGTTTTTATTTTATTACACTATTAACTTTTTGGATATTGCTAATTTTTCATCTTTTGCATTATCTTACAAAAAGACCATGAATTTTCTATAATATTAAAAATAAATTTATAAGACAATAAAAAGATGCAAAAAAGAGATGATGTCATGAAAAAAAAGCAAAAAAAAGCGACACAAATAATTAAATAAAAAGAGTAAAATTATAGTAACAGTTAAATTGAGAAAGATTTATAAAATTTTTGAAATTATATAAACATTGGGAAGAAAGGAGAATAAAATTAGAAAAAAAAAATTGTAATCCATATAATATGCAATCGTAAGGTACAAGAGTATCTAAATTAATTCTAAAACCAATTGCTTATGTAACAAATTCTTATCATTAATTTTTTTTTTTACTTTATATTTATGAATCCTCTCTCTCTCTCTCTCTCTCACTCATAATTCTTAACTATCAATTAATTACTTCTAATTAATTAACTATCTTCATTTACATTTACAATTACATTCTTTAGAAGATATTTACATTTACATTTAATATTAATTAATTAACTTAACTATAAGCACAAAAATCAATTGAGTTGATTCCAAAGTTGATTTTCTAAGCTCTATATTTATACTTTTACTATATGTATGTAATTATCTTTAAAAAAATTTCTCTTAAATGATTTAGCGATACATTTATAATTCTACCATATAATTATGAATTTAAATAATCACTATTTTCATAAATGCAAATAATTTTAAGAATTTAATTCATTTCAAGAAAAAAATTAACATATTATATTATTAGTAATATAACAAGAGAACTCCTCTCGACAGAAATTCATCATACTTTTTTACTTCAACAAGACCATCATGCCAAAAACACTCTAAATATTAACCAAATAATAATGACCAAACATTTAGAAAAATTATATTAAAACTTAAAACAAATAACTCCAAATTAAATGTATGGACACTCCCACAACTTTGCATATCAGAAATGTTAAACACTAAAATAAATCTATGCATTGCAGGGGTCAATTGAGGCTTACAAAAATTCAACTATTATAGGTTGTAATTTTATTATTTAACATCAAATAAAACAATTAATATATTAATTTATAAGAAACTATAAAAGCGAATGTTATTAAATATTACATAGTTGCGTGGGATCCAAACTAATACTAATAAAAATTTAAGTTAATTATTATAATAACTTGAATTTTGAACATTCAAGTAGTCGAGAAAAATTAATATTTGTGTCAAAAAGAATACAATAATTAATTTTTTGTAAAAAAAAATGTTGAAATGTATAATAAAATAAAATAAAAGTTCAAAAATTAGCAATTGTTTGAATGAAATTTAGAAGTAAAGTTATGTATTTAATTTTTTTTTTCTTTTTTGGAAGTTTTGTTAAACATGTTTAAAAAGTGTTAGGTTGGTCACAGCAAAACTAGCAGAAGAAAATAATGAATGGCAACTTTAGGGAATTTTAAGTGTGTATATATAGATAATCAAAGATGATATAGTGTATGAGAGTACAATTACTGTGTATACATATATAAGAGAAACAATCATGTCAAACCTAGGCTCTCTTTTGGGCTGCTTCTTGTTTACCTTAGCTTGGCTTCTCGTGTCAGTCAACTCTGAAGCAAGCAATTCCAGGCAGATAGTAAAGCACGTAGCCATGTTTTTTTTTGGGGATTCTATTTATGATCCTGGCAACAATGACTACATAAATGTAACTGTTGATCTTAAGTCAAATCGCTGGCCATACGGAGAGTCTTTCTTTAAGCTTCCAACAGGAAGATTCTGCAATGGTCGCATTCTACCGGACTTCATTGGTAAGACTAATTGATGTCATTTTGCTAGCTATGTTCTCCACCACAGAATCCACTAATGGACTTTTTTTTTCTTTTTTTTTTTTTTGGGGGGGGTCAACCTGGAGATGACTTTATTACCAATGGGTTTCGAATTTAACTCCAGATCTGACGGTTTGGAGCTAAAGTTCATTGGTTGTCTTCATTTGTTATACTAATAAGTGCAGTGGCTTTGTTGCTTCCAGCAATGAACGCAAATTTACCCTTGTGGACACCTTATCTGCAACCTGGTACGCATAATTTCAGCAACGGAGCCAATTTTGCGTCTGCCGGGTCTGGTGTTCTTCCTGCAACTAATCCAGGAACGGTGTGCCTGTCACCTTCTGTTAATATAAACTGCTAATCAACTGCGCCCAATTCATCCTTCTCTTGCCTAATCTAAAATGAAATGTTTTTATTTTTATTTTTTTATTTTGATACTTTTTAACTACATTTGAGAAATGTGGCTACAACAACTCCTAACTTATTTTCTCCCCAGATTGATCTGGAAATGCAGCTAAGTTACTTCAAAAAGGTAGCCGGCATATTGAGACATGAGCTAGGAGAAGAGGAGGCAAAGAAGCTGCTGATGGAAGCAGTCTACCCTTCTAGCACCGGAGGCAATGACTACGTTAGCTTTTATTCAAACTATTCAAACAGTACCGAATCGGATCAAAAAGAATATGTGAAAGAAGTTATTGGAAACTTAACAAATGTGATCAAGGTATCGGTATTTTCAATTTTAAGTGAAATTTTTTATATAATTTGGAAAAATAAACAATCCCTTTCACATGTGTTCAGCGATAGATTTAGAACCTCTTGCCAGTGGGGTTAAAATCAAAAATCAAATTATAATAAGACAAGTTTAAAAATGTGAAATCTAATCGGATAGATATACAATTATATAAATATTTCAAGAATTTTTTTTAGAATTTTAAAATTACTCAAGAAAAAGTGGTCTCATACTGAATATAATATAATTTAATTTTTAAAAAATTTAGACTCTTGATTGTATTACACCTAGTGATTGAATTTTTAACATATGTGTTATATTTTTATTGGTCAATTATAAAACACATAACATTAATACACTAATTGTAATAAGCATTTTGCATTTGGACATTAAATAATTGATCTGCACCCAATTATTTAATATAATTCATCGTGGCGAATAGTTGTGAAAAATATGCTATTAGAGTTCATAAGTATTTTTTCACAAATATTGTATAATAAGTACATAAATTTAAACTTAATATACATCATGTGATCAATTAATTTGGCCCCTCACAAGTAGCTTACATGGTAAAAAATGTAGATATTCAAATGTAGAGAGGAAAGTTCGATCCCCGTTTCCCTGCCCTCCTCCCTTATTGCAAGGAATTACTCTATTGTTGAAAAAAAAAACTAATCTGTTTTTCTTTTTTAATGCCAGGAAATTTATGAAATAGGGGGACGAAAATTTGTCTTTCAAAATGTAGGACCCATGGGTTGTTTACCAGTCGTAAGACAAAACTTTGGAATCGCTAAAGATGAGTGTCTTGAAGAACTCTTAACAATGGCAAGACTGCACAACAGTGCTTTACTCCAAGTAACTGAAGAGTTACAAAGCCAACTGCAAGGATTCAAATACACTATCATCGATTTCTACACTTCGCTTTCTAACATCATTACAAACCCTTCAGAATATGGTACGTACGCAAGCAATATTAGCCATTTTTCCTATTATTTGCATGAATGAAGTTCAACAAAACCAGCATCAGTATATTTTTGTCAATATTTTGCTGGTTATTTATTTGGTTAATTTGCATGTAGGTTTTGCGGTATCAGATGTTGCTTGCTGTGGTGCTGGGACAGATAATGGATCTGACTGTGGATTAGAATCCTATGAGCTATGTAGCAATCCAAGTGAATACGTGTTTTGGGATGGCGCTCATCCTACTGAAACTGTCAACGCACAGTTGATCAACATCTTCTGGAATGGTGATCCAGCAATTACAAAACCTTATAGCCTTAAACAACTATTTGAGCTCGATTCTCATTTCTCAGAAAATTCTAGTTTATTTAATGATGAATAAGCAGGTAACTGCAGCTAGTAAAAATAAAAATAAATTTTAAGATTAATGGTGGTTATTGGTCATAACATTAAGGGCTGTAAACCATCCAAAATTGAGCATCAACATGCTCAAATTTGATATATTTATATGTATTTCAAGATGTCCAACTTTATGCTAATAATTTTATTTAAATTTAGTTTATTATAATATACTATATTCAAGTAATTTGGAACTATTTCCAAAAGTTTATGTATAATCAATAAAAAATTTAAATGTTGACATAGTTTTGATCTAACAATTAAACTATTATTTTTGTTTCAAACGAATAATTAAACTATTAAAAAGAAAAACATTTATTAGTATTTTATAATTATCTCCTAAAATTTTGAATAGCATACTACCTACTTTTAGTAATTTTATTAAGGGTTATTGTATAACTCTACCATGAATTTTAGTTATTTTTGCCAATCTTTTCTATTTTTAAAATTGCAGCTAATTAGTATATAAACTTTTTAATTTGTTATAAATTTATTATGGTCAAAATAGAATGTGCCCATACTGACATGACATATTAATATGATATATATGTGTAAATTTATTTACTGATATTAAAATTAGAAAAAGAAATTAATAATTTTTATATCTTTAATTTTATTTTTTTTAAATACATCTTAAACTTTTTTTTTAAATATATCTAAATAATTTGCACATATAAATCATGTCAGTGTGAACACATAATATTAATGAGTTAGACTCAAGTTGAACTAAAATACATATTGAATAGAACACGAAATCATTTTTCACGCTTCAAAAAAAAAAAAGGGCTTGAAGAGTCCACAGACGAGGACTATTCGCTGTACAATTTGGTGGATTATTGTCGAATGAAACCGTTGAGCTGAAGGAAGCGTGCATGGAAAGGAAGCTAGAGTTGCGTGGGACTTTTAGCTAAGGAGCTCTTGATCCATATTTTATGCACTCACTTTGTCGACTCGGGCAATGAGTCTGATTATTCTATATACAACAACATACTAATCAACAATAACTAACTCATTGTATATCCGTATTTTGTGTAGATTATAAATAATATACATATTTTAAAGTATATAATTAAATAATTTTAATAAATTAAAATTACAATTTATTTAAATATAAAAATAAGAATTTAAAAAATTATTGCAATAATTTTATTTTATTTTTTAAGAGCATATATATATATATATATATATACGAATGGAGGAAGGACGGACAAAATTATAAAAAAATTTTCACTTATTATTATATAAAAATTGGATAATTTTGTTATTTACTAATAAAAGAAAATTTTAATTAATTAAAATATAATTTTAATTTAATATATAATTTTAATTTAATAGAAAGTCTATTTCTTATTTTAATTAGATTAACTTCTATTTTATCTCTAATAAAAAATAAATTAACTAAAATATAGTTCTAATTCAATTGAAAGTATGTTTACTATTTTAATTATATTAACTTCTATTTTATCTCTAACAAAATTAAATTAAATTAAAATGTAATTCTAATTTAATTGAAAATATATTTTCTATTCTAATTAGGTTATGAAAAAATCTTCATTCATTATTATATAAAAATTGGACAATTTTATCATTTACTAATAAAAGAAAAATTAAATTAATTAAAATATAAGTTTAATTTGATAGAAAGTCTATTTTCTATTTTAATTAGATTAACTTCTATTTTATCTCTAATAAAAATTAAATTAACTAAAATA
>CATIWM010219406.1:0-13764 GCA_949671775.1 Mallotus repandus
ATTCTTATAAAATTTTATTTTTTTTATAAAATTATTTGTTTCTTAATTTTTTATTTATATGTCTTAATTATTTTTTATAAAAAAATTCAATCAAATTATATATGTCTTCTTGTTTGATGCTCATTAAAAAATCAAAATAAAGTAATTAATTTCTTATAATATTTAGGGATAATTATAATTTTGATCCCTATGGTTTTGCCAATCCTTTATTTTTTTTTTGCATTAAAGTACCTTGTATTTCATATTTTTTTACACTTTTAGTACCTTCTAACAAATAGTGTTTAAAATATATGCTTTAATCTAAAAATAATATGCATTTTCAATGTTAAAATCATATAATGAGTAATATATCATTCAACTAACTACAAAAAATCAAATTTAGGTGTATTTTTAATTTAATTGTGAATAAAAAAAATGATTCTTAAAACAAATTTACAATGTTTTTATAAATAACCAATTAGTTAGATTGATCATAAATCATATATAGAATAAATATATAATTGAAATTTAATATTATATTAACGTTTCTAATAAAATCATGATGATATTTGTTAGAAGGTACTAAAAGTGTAAACAAATGTGAAACACAAGGTACTTTAATGCAAAAAAAACAACATGGTACTAGTTTTGCCAAACAGCAAAACCACATGGATGGAAATTGTACTTATCCCTAATATTTGTACATTTAATATACCCATTGAGGCAAGAAAAATATTATTTTCTAATAATTATATCACAAAAAAGATTAAATAATTAAATTGTTAATTGATAAGGATCTAGTTTCTAAATTTGAATATAAAAATTTAATTAGAGATTTTACTTTTTTTTTGAGAAAAGGAAAATATATTAAAGAAGAGAAGCAACATCAGCTATTACAAAACTAGCAACCATCGGGGAACATTTTCTAGCAAGACAGATTCATCAACTAGAGAAGAACCCCATTCGGCCAAGTGATGGGCAATAAAATAGAAATAAACTCAAAACTCTTGATAATCTGGAAAATATCTCATAAATCATAAAAAATGAGATAGGCCAGAGTTGCCTTGCTCAATATTTAAAATGACTGCCAAATTCTCTTATTCCACTTGAAGTCCACAAAAACCAGCATCCCTCACCACTGAAAGCCCACAATAGATTGCCTATAATTCTGCTATTTTATTGTCTGGTGGATACTTCTCATTTTTGCAGCGGAAAGGAGGACACTACCAGAAGAGTCTCTAACGACAGCACCATACCCAACGGAATCAGAGGTTAAAGACACAGAAGCATCACAATTTAATTTGAGCATCCCATTATCAAGAGGCTACCAGTAGGTCACCCAAGCAGTAGCATCTGAACTGTGCTAAACATTTGGCCAAGATTAATGAAACAGTTCCAAGTAGTCAGCAGCTAATTTACCAACCTCCATAACTGGCGTTAACTCCATCCCATAAACTTTCTAGTTACGGTCACAAACAAAGTAATTGAGTCTCTATCAAGGACTTCAAAAATATTCTTGATCCGATCAAAAAGATTTCGGCATTGGAAAGCATCAGAGTGTATCATAAGAGGAGTTAAAAACTAAATTGATCTTGTCCATGGGCAACGCATAAATAAATGCTCAACATACTCACTCACTGAACCACATAAGGAACATACATCATTGATCTAAACACCTTTAGAAATTAGGTTAGCTTCGAAAGGAAACAGATTGGATAGGAGTCGCCAATAACACACTTTTACCTTAGGAGGTACATGTAAGGACCAAATCTTCTTCTATAGAGATTCTCTGCCATGAGCAGCATATGTACTAGCATGATGGTTAAAAAAGGATTGAAAGGCTACATGGTAACTCGTTTTAATAGTATAGGCTCCTAACCATGTATGGAACCAGTACAACATGTCATTCGGTAATCGAAGACTAAGAGGAATCCAGCTTATAGCAGTAGCTTCAAAAGGCAAAAAAACTTAAGAAAGCAAGCTATGCCTCCATATAGCACCCTCATCTTCAATTAAGTCAGCAACCTTAGAGTTCAGAGGGACAATTTGAGGGACTAAAGGTTGAAGATTGTTTACATAAGGGATTCATTTGTCATTCCAAATATCAATGGTCTTTCCATTACCAACTCGCCAACAAAGACCTTTTGATAAAACAGGAACTGCTTACTACAAACACCTCCATAAATAGCTTCGAGCATATCCAGTGGAAGCATAAGAAAATCAGAGTTAGGGTAGTATTTTACCGACATTACCTTAGCACAAAGTGACTCTGGACATGAAATCAATCTCCACTCTTATTTAGCAAGTAGAGCAAGATTGAAACTATGGAGATGTCAGAATCCCATTCCATCATCAAACTTAAACTTGGACATATGATTCCAAGATTGCCAATAGATTTGGCAATTACCATCAAGATCACCCCACCAAAATTTATTCATGAATTATTGGATTTAATCACAAAAGGATTTAGGAATAGCAAAATAACTCATCACATAAGTGGGAATAGCTTGAACGACGAATTTGAGAAGAATCTCCTTGCCTCCTGCAAATAATAATTTTTCCTTCCATCCCATCATCTTATTAATAATTCTATCTTTGAGGGACTTAAAATTAGTTTTTTTAATCTTTAAAAGAGAGTGGGAAAGCCTAAATATTTTGGAAGATGGGTAATCTCCTTCACCCCTAATAAGTCAATAGTTCTCTGCTTGTGATTGTTGTCGACCTGTCTACTAAATGAGATTTCAGATTTGTCAACATTAACCACCTATCTAAAAGCTCTCTTATACAATTGCAAAATATCTAATACCTTAAGGCATTCATTTAAAGTAGCTCAAAAAATGAGCAGACTATCATCCATAAAAATAAGGTGAGAGATGGCAGGACTCCGTTTACATACTTTAACCTGATGCAATTGACTACTGTGGACCGATTGTCTAATAAAGGCAGATAAACCTTCAGTATAAAGGAGGAAAAGATAAGGAGAGATAAGGTCTCCTTGTCTTAAACCTTTAGAGGGAATCAAATGACCACTAGGCACCCAACTAATCAAAAAAGAGAAAGAGACAGAGGATACACACACCATAATTAATCGGATAAAGTGTTGTGGGAAACCTATGTGCACCATAATCTGCTCTAAGAAGCTCCATTCCACCCGGTCATAGGCCTTACTCATATAACATTTTAAAGTAGCCACCTCATTCTTTCCATGAATTCGAGTCTTCATGGAGTGAAAAATCTCAAAAGCAATCATTGCATTATCTATAATCAATCTTCCTAGGACAAAGCACTCTGAGAATGATGAATTATTGTTAGTAAAGTAACTTTTAACCTATTAATAAGAACTTTTGAGATAAGTTTATAGATAACACTGTATAAACTAATGGGTCTCAAGTCCTTAACTGATTCTAAATTCCTCACCTTGGGAATAAGCATTATGAAAGTTTGATTTACCTTTGGGGGCATTATGCCAATTTGCAGAAAGTCAAGAATCAGACTGTTGATATTTGGTTCAACAATATCCCAATACTTTTGATAGACCAATGCCAAAAAGCCATCAAGGCCTGGAGCCTTATCTGGATGCATAGCTTTTAAAGCATTGACAACCTCATCAGTTAAAAAAGGTCGAGATAAATCCTCAGCCATCTCAAGTGATAAATAGGAATTAACAACTGATAGAATATTATCAAACTCCATCGACTTTGAAGATGTGAATAAATCTGAATAAAATTCCAGAACTACTTGGCCCACACCTTCATTACCATGTTTCCAATTTCCATGCAAATCACGTAATTTGGCTAAAAAATTTATGCACTCCGTTATGAAGCCTTTTGATGGAAATACTTAGTACTCCTATCACCCTCTGCCAAACAAGTTACATGTGCTCATTGCTTTCAATAAGCTTTATGCTATTGAAGAAGCTCATCAAATTATTTTTAAAGAGCACATTGTTGCTCAATAGTGACATTTAAAGAATCTACATCATCAATTTTAGCCAAAGCCTTCAACACTTTTTGAATGGAAGTTCTTAAATTGCCAAACTTTGTAGAACACCATTGCCTCAACAGCTTACTACATCCACATAGCTTTTGTGTAACCTTTTTATTACCCACTTCTGACCCCTGTGAATCCTAAGTTGAGAGAAGGATATGTCAACATTTATCATCATGAGCCTATAAGCTTTCAAATCTAAAAGGTTGGTTTTCTTCTTTGGAACAATAATAGAATAAAAAATCAACAGTAAAGGAACATGATCCGAACAAAATCTAGCAAATGAGCAACTTGAAAATTATGGAACATTAAATCCCAACCATCAACACAATAGAAATGATCTAGTGCTCAAGGATACGCTCAGAACCTCAGCGACTATTTGTCTAGGTAAAGGGGTCGGGGCCTCCACTATAACCCGTATCACAAAAGTTGTAAGCAGCTAAAACCTCTTGGAAATTTAATATTGCAAAAAGATTTGGAACCCTGCCACCCTTCTTCTCATTGTCATGAAGAATTTTGTTAAAATCACCATAGCATAACATTGGACCTAAAATTGAGTTATAGACTTTATGAAGCAACTCCCATTATTGTGATTTTTGAGAATCAATCGGCCAGCCATGAAAACAATGTCCATGCCACTTATCACTAGTTGAAGATTCACACTGATATAAAATATGATGAGAAGAGAAATTACAAAAGTTAAGTTTCAAATCATTCTGCCATAAGAAAAGAAGGCCACCCAATTTACCATAAGATTTAACAATAAAAACAAAATATGCAGGGAATTTAGAATTAATAAAAATAGTTGTAGACTTATGCAAATGTGTTTCCATTAAGAATACAGATTTGGGGTATGTTTTCTTACTAAGAAAACTAGTGCTCAAACACTCGAGGGGTTCCCCAAACCTTGGACGTTCCAGCTCAGGAGCCTCAGCCCGAAGGAAGGCCTAAGGATTCCCCAGTGGGAGCCTCTAGTATAGGCAAGGCATAGGCCTAAGCCTATTCTTGATGATGAGTTTTCACATTTAATTGGACAATAATTTATTTTTCTAACCGGAGATTCTCTTTTTCATTTTCTCCAGTAGAGGTATTCCTATTATGTCAATGCCAATTGAATCAATGTTATTAGCTGTGATAAGTAGGTAGAGGGGATACCCCCAAAGGCCTTATAGTAGGGGGAATGTCCCTCGCCGATGCTCACCTAATCTCTCTTTCTGATTTGATATGCTTAACTGGAGTGGCCGGGCGGAGCTATGGATGCTGAGTCCTTTCCTTTTTGAAGAGAAAGGATTCACTATTTCTCTCCTTCACCTCACAACCCTCAGCCGAGATTGCATTAAATTTTACCTTCTTCACTTTCTTTTTTACTGCCCTTTCCACTTTTCCATTTTCCTTTTTTTTATTCAAGATTATCGCAGAGATATGTCTCTTAAGAGTTGGTGAATTAAAGATAAGGACTAGCACTAGAGAGGAGACTGAAGAGGAGTGCCTTGGCAAACCATTTTCCTGTATTGCTTGGGTTATTTGATTGGAGCACCGACATTTGGACCCATAGCACATGCAGCATTCTTTTTGAAGACATGTGCTGGCATTAAAGGTTCAGCCACCTTCTATGAACCAGCCATTAAACCTTAACCCATGCCAAAATCATCACAATCCTAATTGACAAAAGTAGACTTATTAATTCTCATAACTTTTAGTGCACATCCAGTTGCACTTTGGCCCACAGCGGAAATAAAAATTTCCTTGTCGACAGTTGTTAATGTATGATGTTCGGCTACCTCCTGTGTAATAGTTGTTAGGCTGTGATCCACTGCAAATTCTTCACATTTCTTGCTGCCAAAAGTTGATGTGTTATTTTCTGCTACATTCAGTGGAGATACAGCTTCAGCCTAACCCACTCCGTATGTAGTATTTGACTCCATAACTAGTGCGGAGTTGTTTACATTTGTTACCATAGTTGACATATGCCAACCGAAGTCACCTCAATCTTACTGGTGGTGACGTAGCTGAAGAATGTATGATAATTATTAACGATTGTTGAATCGCGCATGACTACCAATTGCTAATCTTCTATAACCTGCAATTCTCAAATTCAGGGTATAGGCATCAAAATTCAAGGAATTTTGGGAAATCTCAAAGAATCGAATTCTATTATTAAAGTTGACCTCTAAAAGAAAACAATAAACTTTCAAATAGAAAACCCTAAAACAATCCTAAACAAACTAGGAAATAAGAATTCTAAACAACTAAAACTAGGAAACAAAAATTCTAAAACAACTAATACTAGGAAATATGAATTCTAAAACTATGAAATAAGAATTGTAAAACAACTAAAACACAAAATTACCTTTTTAAAGGCTTAAATAATAGAATTTACCCTAAAAATAATGGGCCTCACAAGCAAAGCTGGTGACTCCTGATCTTTGGTCTGTTTCCGATCAAACTGGCCTTTTGAATCGCCAAAATCCGAAACTCCAAAGTTGCAGTTATTTATGAAACTGCCACTACTTTAATTTTTGGTATTTTTCCAGGAATTGAATTGCTTGCTCTTCTATGTTTGCATCATTCTCCCCATGGTGGACAGAATTTGCCCACGAATCTAACTCGTCGGATGAATTACCTGTATATGGAATCAGATGCTTAACATTAAAAACATTCGCAGTTTGAATGTGACTAGGTAGCTTCAAACATTAGGCATTAGGATTGATCTTCTCAATAAATTCAAGTGGTCCAATCTTCTTTGCAGACAGCTTATTATAATCACCCGTAGGAAATCTCTCCTTAGTAAGAACTGCCCACACATAATCCCCCACATCAAACTCAACATACTGCCTCTTCTTGTCAGCAGCCTGCTTATATTTAGAAGCAGCTTTGACTAAATTCTTATAGACAGCCTTATGAATTTCCTGTAATCCAATAACAAAATTCTCTGCCTTGCCATAAACTCTCATTTTATCTAAAAGAGGAATCAAATCTAATGGTCCTCGTGGGACAACAGAATACACCACAGCAAAATGACTAAACCCAATACTCTGATTAACTGCATGATTATGAGCAAACTCTACTTGACATAACATTTTATCCCAGCTCTTCACATGTTCACCTGCTCAGCACCTCAACAGATTATCTAAGGATCGATTCACCACCTCAGTTTGCCCATCTGTTTGTGGATGATAAGCACTACTGAAATTAAGCTGCATGTTCACCATTTTCCACAAAATTTGCCAAAAATGACTAAGAAACCTGGTATCTCGATTAGACATAATAGAAATAGGCAATCCATGCAGTCTATAAACCTCTTGAAAAAATAACTGAGCCACACGAACAACATTCGTGGTTTTCTTACATGGAATAAAATGCACCATTTTTAAAAATCGATCAACCACCACAAATATAGAATCATTACCTCGCTGTGTGCATGGTAATCCTAGCACAAAATCCATGTTGAGCTCCACCCAAGGCTGTGAAGGAATCGGCAATGGCATATATAAACCCGCATTAGATGCTATTCCTTTAAAAACCTAGCAAATGCGACACCTCTACACCAGCTTTTCAACTTCCTTTCGAATGGTAGGCCAAAAATAATGAGCCTGCACCAATTGCACAATCCTATCTCGTCCTACATGCCCTTCACCATGCAACTGTTTAATAATTTGCAGACATGGACTACAATCTGGAACACAAAGTTGGTTACCCTTAAACAGAAATCCATCATGCAACAAGAAATCTGTTCTTTCACCTGCTTTAACCTTAACCACAATAGCAGAAAAATATAGGTCAGTTTCAAATAATTCTACAAAGGAATTAAGACTAGGAACTTCAATAGACATTTGAGTCAACAGAGTCTTTCACCTACTCAACGCATCAGCCACTCTGTTAGTAACACCTGACTTATGCTTCACCACAAAAGTAAACCTCTGAAGATAAGCAATCCAATTTGCATGCCTAGCATAAATCTTATCTTGCCTGTGTAGATGTTTCAACACCTCATGATCTATATACAAAATAAATTCCCGTTGAAATAAATAATGACGCCAATGCTTAATAGCTTAAACCACAACATAGAATTTGACATCATAAGTGCTATAACACAATCTGGGCCCGTATAACTTCTCACTGGAATATGCCACTGGTTTGCTATTTTAACTCAGAACAACCCCAATTCCCACCTTGGAAGCATCTGAATGCAACTCAAAAGGTTGATGAAAATCTGGAAACATTAAAATAGGAGCTGTAGTAAGGCATAATTTAATCAACTCAAACACCTTTTTCTGCCTCATTTTTCTATACAAACTTTCCCACATGCTTCATGCAATCAGTGATAGGTGCCATAATGCTGCTAAAATGAGGAATAAAATGTCTATAAAACAAAGCCAATCCATGGAAACTCCTCACCTCAATAATGGTAGTAGGTGTTAGCCAATGTTTCACAGCCTCAACCTTGGACTCATCTACCTGCAAACCCTTACCTGACACAACATACCTAAGAAATAACACACTGGCAGTAAAGAAAACACACTTCTTAAGGGCAGCATAAAATTTTTCCCTATGCAATATAGTGAGGACTTCTTGCAACTGACTAAGGTGCTCATCCGGATTAGCACTATAAACCAAATATCGTCAAAGTACACCACAACACACTTACTAATGAAAGGCCTCAAAATTTGATTCATAACACGCATAAAAGTTCTTAGTGTGTTTGATAACCCAAATGGCATGACTAGCCACTCATACAGCCCTTCCCTTATCTTGAAGGCTGTTTTCCACTAATCTCCAGCTCAAATCCGAATTTGATGGTAGCCACTCTTCAAATCCAATTTAGTAAAAATTGTGGCCCCACTAAGTGGATCAAGTAAATCATCCAATCTAGGAACAGGAAAATGATACCTGACAGTTATTTTGTTAATGGCCCGATTATCAACACACATTTGCCAAGAACCATCCTTCTTTGGTGTCAGAAGGGTTGGAACCGCACAAAGACTCAAGCTTTCTCGAATATATCCCCTAGCCAGCAACTCTTCCACTTGCCTCCTCAACTCTTCATGCTCACTAGGACTCATCCTATAGTGTGGTCGATTTGGCAAAGCTACACCTAGTTCAAGATTAATCTGATATTGTATATCTCACATGGGAGGTAACCCTTCAGGCAATTCCTCTGGAAACACATCACTGAACTCTTCCAGAAGTGGTAAGACTGCATCAGGAACCACTACCTCTTTGTCCACCCACTTTCTAAATAGGACATAAATAACTTCA
Source organism: Mallotus repandus (assembly GCA_949671775.1). Lineage (NCBI taxonomy): Eukaryota > Viridiplantae > Streptophyta > Magnoliopsida > Malpighiales > Euphorbiaceae > Mallotus > Mallotus repandus. The sequence continues at coordinate 9,226 of CATIWM010219406.1, forward strand.
GATTCTTGTATGATCCTTTCAAACAGTGCCAAGGTTAATAAATTAACACAACCCTTGCTGCCTTCCTGCACCTGCTTGGACTGATCTTGATCCTTATTAGGCACTAACATAATTTTCACTCCTTCAAATATAAAACTGTAAGTGTTAGTCTTCCCATTATGAGTCACATCTCGATCAAACTGCCAAGGCCCTCCTAGGAATAAATGACATGCATCCATGGCTATCACATCACGCCAAACCTCATCCTTGTATTTTGCCTGGATAGAAAAGGAAATCAAGGAACGCTTTAACACTGTTACCTCACCCCCTTATTTTAACCATGCCAACTTGTAAGGCTTAGGATGCTTTTCAGTCTGAATTCCCAATTTTTGGACCACCTCTGCAGCAATTATATTCTCACAACTACCTCCATCAATCATAAATGTGCAGACTTTTCCCTTAATAGTGTGTGTAGACTGGAAAATATTATTTCGTAGCCACTCATCATTAGCAACTCTAGGTGTTAGGCATGACCTCCTCACTACCAAAGCAGCCCCTACATCACCAGTCACGACCTCCTCATCAACATCATCTGTATTAAATACCAGATCGCCTGTTAAGTCAGCGACCTCTTCATCATCATATTCCTCATCTACCTCAGCAAACATTACTTTTTCCCCCTCTTTTTACACTCAGACTCTGTGACCCACTTCTCCACATGCAAAGCATTTAATCCCACTACTCAAACTAGCCTTTTGTGCAGTGGTTGGCACTACCCCTGGTTTGGTCGCAGCAGCTCCTTGGGCCATTCCGCCACCGCACGACTCACAGCACTACTGCCCCTTGCTCTTCCATAGCCAGAAGTTTCCATAAACCACCTAGTTGCCTCTTTTCAATTTGCAAAGCCCGTTGGTGTACCGAAGAAATAGACATAGGATCAAACATGTTCACTATCTCTACAATCTGTTCTCTTAAACCCCTAATATATCGAGCAACCAATTAGTCCTCTATCTTATGCACCTCATTGCGAGCAATTAGCTGGTAAGATTCAGTTGTCTAATCATCAACTGAACGGTTCCCTCGCCTCAAATTTTGCAACCTTTTGTACATTAAACGCTGAAAATTAAAAGGAAAGAACATGGCACGCGTCTGTTTCTTCATCTTCTCCCAAGTCGTGATTATTGACTTTCCCAACCGGACTTAGGTCCATTTAGTTTGCTGCCACCAAGCCATCACCCTATCTCGAAACCTGGTTGCCACCAATGGTACTCGTTGGGCCTCTAGAACCCCTTAAACTCCAAGATCTCTTCCACCGTAGCCAACCAATCAAGGAACTCTTCTGGTTTTAAGGAACCACAAAATTCAGGGATCTCAGTTCGCATACCTGCCTCCCATCGTCTCCTATTATCGTTCTCGTCATGTTGTCAATGATGTCTACGCAGCACATCATAATAACCTTCACCATAGTCATCTTCGTCATCGTTTCCTTCAGCAAAAGGATTCCTCAGGTCGTCAGCATTAGGGACTCGTCATTGGTTTGGCTACCCCCTATTTTGATTGGCTAACAACTCAGTCATTCTCTCCATGAGCTGTTCTACAATGGTGTCAATCCACTGATCCATCTGCTCCATTCGCTATTCGAACCACTACTTAAAGCGACGTTGGCCATCACGTTCATAAACTTCTTCAACACGTTGTTGTTGGGGTTGTTGTTGCTGTCTTCTGCGAGACATCTTGTCTGAGGAGCACAACTCTAATACCAAATTGATGTAGTAGAAGAATGTATGATAACTATTAACGATTATTGAATTTCGCACGACTACTAATCGCTAATCATCTACAACATGCAATTCTCAAATTCAGGGTATAGGCATCAAAATTCAAGAAATTTTAGGAAATCTCAAAGAATCAAATTCTATTATTAAAACTGACGTCCAAAACAAAACCATAAACTTTTAAATAGAATACCCTAAAACAATCCTAAACAAACTAGGAAATAAGAATTCTAAACAACTAAAACTAGGAAATAAGAACTCTAAAATAACTAAAACTAGGAAATAAGAATTGTAAAACAACTAAAACATAAAATTACCTTTTTGAAGGCCTTAATGATAGAATTTGCCCTAAAAACAATGGGCCTCATAAGCAAAGCTGATGATTCGTGATCTTTGGTCCGTTTCCAATCAAATTGGCCTTTTGAATCGCCAAAATTTGAAACTCCAAAGTTGTAATTATTTATGAAATTGCCACTACTTCAATTTTTGGTATTTTTCCAAGAATCGAATAGCTTGGCTCTTCTATGTCCGCATCAGGTGGGGACATTTATATGAGGAGAGGGGTGCGTGACATTAGCATTATTGTGAATCAAATCAGTTGATGTAGTGTTGTCGGTCTTCATATCATCATGATGATTCTGATTTTAAAAATCTGGCGGGGAAGCAAGGTTCAGTTGATGTCGAGCTGGAGTTTGTAGATAAGAAAAAATGATCGATGAAGAGGCAGCATGCTTCAGCCAGAAACCTGAGATGATATAATTTGAAATAAAAAAAAAATTATTGAAGAGGCTCGAAGTGAAGGTGCATAGGGCCAAGAACTAACATCCACCTCATCAGGTTTCCATCTACATTCTGATTCAACATGCCCTAACAAGCCGCACCAATAACAAAAATTTGGCAATTTTTTTGTACTAGAAGTGGATCCAAAGTCCATTGCCCGAACTGTTCAAAATCACAATGCCTCGCCCTATCAGTTTCGTGATATCCACCAAGACCTTAATCTTGACAAATTTTCCCTAAGAATCTATGTTGTTCTTGTATATTTCTAAGGCCTCTCCAATCTTGTTACCTATGAGATGTATATCATCCTTATTTCTCCTATTCAAAGGCAGATTACATACTTAGAATGAGCATCGAGTTAGTTGAACATCATATGGTTGTTCAACGCCCTATAAATAACCAAACAGCAGCAATTATTTGTCGTAGTGCCACAAACAATCATTCATAGTTTTTATTTTCTCTGCTTTTGATCCAAACTCATAGGTGAAAATATTTTCTTCGATCTCCTGTAGCTTAAATCCTTGTGACAAACAACTATGCTCCCTAAAGGGCTCCAAATAGTGCCCTTAGATTTAATGGTTAGCCCAACAATACTAGACTAACCGCACTCCTTTCCATTTTACCATCATCTGATCCATTATCCAAACAACTTAAATCTTCTTTCTCCTCTTCATCTTTAGTTAACAAAAAATTCTCCATTATATGTTGAAGGTTGTCTGCCATAGGGATTATTCCATAGCAATCTAAAGGAAAGGTTAATACAAAAGAAGAAGATGACAAGAAGAATCAGCTGATCAAAGAAGCAAAAAAATACTTCACAAAGGAAATAGCAAGACCATAGTCATGCCTCATAAAAGGGATACGATAGGGAGAAAACTCCATATAGGAAAACCTCCTGTATTAGAGATTTTACATTTTGAAAGGTAAGAAAAATATATTTCAAATCATTTTAATATTTTCATATTATATTAAAAAGGAATCTTTACATAAAAGTTCAAAAAGGAGCCTCACCTATCAAAATGCACCCACTTTTCATTTTTTGCAAAAATGTCCTCAAAATCCAAAAATATTTACCTCTGTATCCCATTAATGTAAACAACGAAAAAAAAGATGCAAGTAAAAGAGACGTTGCTCTCTTCCTCGCCTCCCCTTGTAGCAGCCCAATTCTTGATCCCCTTATGTTTTCCAGTGTTGATCACTTTTTTTAGCTCTTGGCTAGTTGGCAGTTTGCTCTCTATAAGTTACTTCAACTTAAATTATGAAATTAAAGGCATTTTGTCTATAGATTAGATTGGGGTGGTAGGGAAGTGCTAATCAATAATTCAATATTTTAGGGGAATCCCTCAAGATACACACAAGACAATTAGCATAGGTGTATAGCCCTTGCATCTCCCATTGTCCCTAATCTTTATTTGTCTTACAAACTTTCATTGTTATCTTCCACTATGTTAGTCGTACATCTGCAAGGACTAATGCTTCATTACTTCATATCTTGCCTACCTTTACAAGTTCATTTCAGTCTTACAACATTGGCACATTTCAAAGTATTGTTGCTTCTGAAAGAAACTGATTAGAATTTCCTTTCCCTTATAACCACTATATACTAAGCGTTTGGTGAGCACTAATATGCCTATATTTATTAGCTTTTAGTTTGTCAAACTTTAATTTACTTCCCTTTGAGGGTACAATATAAGTCACTTTGTCTAGACTCTATAAGTTTGTTAGTCCTTTTTCTTTTTTATATTTTTCTTCTATTGAAAGGAGTACTGCACAACCAATATTAATTCACACCATATAACACTTGTACTAATTTGAAAATTAGGATGGACCATTTACATGTATGTATGTATATTTCTTTTTCTTAAAGAAAAAAATTAATATGAATATATTGTAATAAGAAACATATACGTATATGCACACATCAAATTCAAATGTATTAAACCAAATGGTTTTTGGTTAATTAGGCACATATGAATTTAATAATTAAAATCATACTTTCAAAAGT
>CATIWM010219422.1:0-10771 GCA_949671775.1 Mallotus repandus
ATAAAATTCATAAATGGAATAAAATTTCATTTTACAATTAAATTAGCATAAATTGTAAATAATTATTAAAATCACTTATTAATATCATAAAAATAATAAAATACTCATTTAACTTAAAAATAATAAATAAGTTTATTTTCCACATATATTTTTTTCCAAAATTATCACTAATTAACAATTAATTGAACATAACTATAAAAATTATTTTTCATACCTTTATTAATAAAAAATAGTCTAAAACGGAATAATTAACAGGAATTTCAATTAAAATCAAATAATTTGCTAAATTCCAATATTTTTTCCGAATTTACCAATAATTAGCTAAAAATAGTAAATAATTCATAAAAACTATTTTAATACTATTTATCATTCAAAAACTATCCAAAACATAATAATTAACAATAAGTTCAACTAAAATATAAAAATTACTCATTTATACTAATTTTTCCAAAAATTCATTTTTCACATAAACCTTCAAAAATTCATAAGAAAAATTCTACACATAATTCCAATAAACTTACTTCACAAAGATTGTTCAAAATACAACAAAGAATTTATTAAAAATGTAAAAATTTTCCGACCCAGGACTGTCCAGAACAGTAGTGTGAATAGTAACCCGAACCCGAAAAAATTCAAGATTTTCAGAAAAATAAATACAAATCATCTTTAGATAGCTCACAGTCTCTACAACAATTAATCGTAAGGCAATTATACAAAATAAAATCAAATTCAAGCTCAAATTAACCAAAAACTCAAAATATTAAAAATCGAATTAGTAAAAAACGGAGTAGTTACCAGAGTCGAAACTCAAAACGGTTTGAAGATTTGAGAAGCCCAGAGGATGAGCTTCCAATAAAGACCAACATCACCGGTTGAGGTGGCCGGAATCGTCGCCGGCGAGGAACAAAAAATCCGGCCAAAACTTGAAAAAACGAGAGAGAGAAGAGAGAAGACGTCGCCGGAGCTGAGGGAGGATGTCGACTGGTGCTACTGATGGCGGTCCAACGTGTGGCTGAGCAGTGATTGGTGAGGGTGGTGGTTGACAGTGGTGGTGGTGGTTTAACGCGAAAGAAAGAAAGAAAGAAAAAGATGAAAAAGGAAAAAAAATGATTTTTTTTTACATTTTTTTTTCAAGAGTATAAAAAGACAAAAATTAAAATAATTTAAAAGTGAAATATCTCTCATTTTTATTATTTCTTCCAAAATACACATATATATATTTACACACTTAAAAATTTTAAAGTGTATTAAAATACACTAAATCAATAATATTAAAATAATATTCGACACAAGAACTTCAAATTTAATTTCACTAATAATCAAATATCAAAATTAATTTAAATAAAATAATTATTAACACTACAAATTCTAGAATTTAATTTTATAATTTGTAAAAATTTGGGTTATAACATTTTCTTTGTATATATTTATTAATCAATTGTCATATGGATGGATATATTGATTGTCATGAATGTGATATGTGCTTGCATGTGTTTGTGTACTAACATTTGTTTTGTAGGAATTATTAGAATAGGATTTTTTTTTATTTTCCATTTCGATGTATTTAATAAAATGGGCAATTCTCAAAGTGATGTAATCCTTAATTCCAATTTTCCCTTTATTTATTTTTATTTTGATGTATTTATTAGAATAGGTTATTTCAAAGAGTTGTAATCCTTAATCGCTTTTCCCATTTTATTTCTCTGTTTGCTTTGTTTGTTTATTTTGATTAATCATCGTTTGCATGCTTGTGTGCTACTTGTTTACTTGCTTACTCGTTTATTTGAAATACATGTTGTCTGCTTGCTTTACCATGTTTGTCATATTTGTTCATTTACTCATTTTTTATCGATATATTTGCTAAGCACGCACCGAATTAAATTATTTTGCATTTTAACCATCAATCCAATACAATTTTAAATTAATTAACATCCAAGTGTGGTAAATGCATCATTAAAACTAAAAATAGGGTAATGCGATATGCAATTTAGGATATGTATATAAAATAATTATCAAGTGGATATTGCTTCTCGAACCTAGAATCTCTGATAAGGGAAGTGAGTTTCCATCCACTCATTTCCTATTTTTGGTTTATGGTTTGGTGGTGACTCCAAACTCATAGAGATGGCTCAACAAGGTTGTCCCTCCCATATTAATAGCATTCAAAAAATTAAAATATCTTTGTCACTTGTCTCTTGTGAGTCGCAATCACCACTCACACACCACAGATTGGCACTTTCATTGGGGAGAATCTCTGGTTCGTGAGAAGTCAAATTCGAAAATGACTGTTTCTCGCTACATATATTTATCTTGCTTTCCGTTATAATAGTGTATCAATTGCATTTTTTACAACGCTTATCACACTTACACAATTGGTCCCCATTAGCCGAAGCTACTAGAGCAATTGCCACCATGGTTTCACTCAAGTCATATGGTGGTTAATTTGGTATCATCACCTTTTACCTTTACTCAAGGATTCGTTGGACTCATCTAACTAGAGTCTATAATCCAAGTCCTTAAGTGGGGTAACCCGAGTTATCAAAAGATGTTGGCTGACTAACCTGAGTCCATTAACCCTATGTTATATGAGGGCATCTCGCTAAGGGAACTTAAGCTTTTTACCCTTGACTTAACCCATGTAGATAAACCAACAGACATTTCCCCTAAGGACCTACCTAGCTTTGTATGCAAACCTTACTCGGATGGCTCTGACTTATTCTTTTTATTAAACAATCACATCTTATGGGTTGCTATAGACTGTCATTATTAAGGGCATTTTGATTCTAATTATCCTTATATGAGTTTGGGATATAAGGAACTATAAAAGATTTGGATAGCCCTAAACAATCCTTAGTCATAATGTCATTCAATTTTAGAGATTTAGAGATATTACAGCATATATTATTTGGTGTGACATGCTTGCCTTGTAAGGAACAAATGGTTAATCATTCAATGGAAATTTCTTATTTCACATATCTAATATTGGTGTATTCAATGCAAAATTGAACTTTTTGTCATTCATAGTCTGTACTTAAATGTTGTGAATGTCGCGGGAAGCTTGATAATATGTTATGTACATTGATATTATATGGCATAAGAGAATTTCACTGTATGGTAAACCATGTGTGTCTAAGAATCAATATTGCCTGGTTCGAGTGTGGGTCTAAGAATCCTCAATGATTCAAAGAACAAAATCCACCTAGGAAAGAGACTACACCACGTGGAGTGATAAGGTTGGAAGGACGAGCATGCTTGTGCTCGGTTTATTCATTTTACAGGTTTACACTAATAGTGTTTGTTCATGATGTTTTTCTTTTCTTCTTTTCATGCATTCATACATACATATGGTGATTTATGATCTAATACATGATTTCTTATAGCGATCTTAGAACATGCATCTTGCATACATTATGCACACATCCTAACTTTTTCTGTTTTGTAGGTTCATGACATATCATGCATTTACACCATTCCTTCTTTATCCCTAACTTTTGGTTTTATGCAGAAAATAGCTCCAAGAAAGCTTCATAGACACAAGCTGCCTAAACATATCAGCCATAGCCTGAGTGTTAAAATTGTTGAGTTTAATCGAGAACTAGCACTGAATATGGAGGAGAATCTCAAAGGTGCACTTAAGAAGATGGTATCTAATAGGAATTTGTTTGAATTTCTCCACAATGAGATGAAAACTACCATTGAGCAATTGCTTCATTCTAAAGAAGCGTATGGTTCTGTGATTGCACGGATTGACAACAGGAGGAATGTTATGCATACCTTTAATCCACTTGAGGAGGATAATGAATACTATCAGGCTTTAAGGGGATTAACACCACCCCCGCTTTCTGCCAAACTAGTCAATTTGACTAAGTTTGAGTCATAAAAGGTAGTCAAGATACTAGCCAACCAAGATTGCGCATATTAAGTTTTCTTTTAAAGACAAAAATACCACAAGGAGCCGAGATTACACTGATCTTGCATTATTCAAGGATGAACCATTACCAAAGGACTTTAAATTGTCTATTTTCACAAAATTCAATGGCATCGGAGATCTAATGGTACATTTGTGACAGTGTGCCACTTTCATGTGTTAGTGATATGCCCTTGGCCAATTATATAATTGAAATATTTTAACTTTTTCATATTTCCATTTTGTTAATAAAGAGGCATTTTCATTATTATTATTATTATTATTATTATTATAAATTCCTTGAATGGATAATTCTGCCTAAGGTCATCAAGTATGTAACTTGATTGTAAAACCTTTAGGTGAAATTTGACTTCTATTTTAAATTATGCTTAGTCGGTTATTGTTATTGGAAAAATAATGATGAAGACTAGTATGAAGTTGATTGATGATTTTGTTTTAATAATCATGTATATGAGATATTAAGTAAACTCATAGATACATATTTAAAAAATAATGTATTGGATTGATCCAATATGAGAATGCTATATGGATAATTTTCATGAGTGATTATGATCACAATAGTATTATTTTAGTCTTCTGACTTGAAATCACCATGGTTTCCTGCATAATAAGTTTTGTATTTCAACACGTTCTAACGTCGCCTTTAAGAGGATGATCAAATAGATTATTGTTGGATATAGAATGAGTTATGTGAGGAAAGTGAGTGATTGAGAAGAAACTTGTCCCTCATTTATTTTGAGTAAGATGTCTGTGGGCCCCTTGATAAATTAGATTAAGGAAAAATGCATGGCCATGCTAATATGAGTTTATAAAGAGTTATCAATATCAGTCTACTTAGAATTGAGAAATAAAATGATAGAATAATATAAGGATAACATAAACCATGCCTTATGTTCAATTAAGGTATCGTGTGACAAAAGGACTATAATACTTATTGTGAATTAGGTTATGCAAGATCACCGGGCTTCACATGACTTGACTAGTCATAATATCTTTCAAGAGACCACTTATGATTTGTGGGTCAGTGATAAGATTTTAGGCTTACTATCCACGTTGTGTAAACCTATAGAGTCGCACACTTAGAACAGGTCCAAAAAGGATTTTGGGTTTATTCACCTAGTAAAACTCTAAGGTTGCTGTAATTTTTTTTATTCTCCTCTCACTTTTTTTTTTAAAAATAGAGAGAATGCAGAGAGAAAATGAGGTGTAAAAGGTTCTAGCACACCAACACCATTTTAGGTACTATGTTCATGTGGATACCAGTAGAGGACATGGCTCAATTGGCGGCATCTTAATCTGATAAGAAATACGAAAAGTTTGAGGTAGGCTGTCACCTGAGTGAACCTCCTCGCATCCTTCCAATTATCTTGCCTTAAGATTATTTTGGTCAGAATTTTGAAATCCTTTTTTATATGATTTAATCGAATTACTTGGATCTTGTGAAGGTTTTTATGATTGAAAATTTTATTTCCATTTTTAAAAAAAAAATTTAATGAGGAATCTATATATTATTTTATTTGTTTTATTTGCTTGTTTTGATTAATTATCTCTTGTATGGTTGTGTGCTACTTGCTTACTTGCCTACTTGCTTATTTGAAAGATATGTTATTTGCTTGATTTACCATGTTTTCCATATTTGTTCATTTATTTCTTCTTGTTGATATATTTGAAATATGCACCCCAAATTCAATCATCCCGCATTCCACTTATTAACATCTAATATCATTTTAAATTGACTAATAAGCGATAAGCAATTTAAGATATGTATATCAAGAATATAGTCCAGTTGATGCTGCTCCCTGAACTCAGAATCTGAAACAGGGGAAGTGGGTTTCTATTGACTTATTTCTTATTTTTCGACTGTGGTCGAGTGGTGACTCCAAACTCACAAGACTAGCGACACAAGGTTGTCCCTTGCATATCAATAACATTCTAAAAATTAAAATAGTCTTGTTGCTTGTCTTTTGTGAGTCGCTATCACAACTCGTATACCATAAGTATATTGTATAAAACTTTCGATACAAATTATATTAGTTATAGTAACATTTTAAAGTTCCTCTATAATGATTATATAAGTACTAATAGAAATAAATTTGTACCTTGAAATATATTATGTGTATGGTACAAGTCAATTTGTATTAATAATTCTTATTTGCAATTACATAAACTGAATACTATATAGTAAAAAATAACTACCTCACAGCACTATGTACATTACATATCATACATTTTGTAAAACTTCTAGTATAAATTATATTGGTTATAATAACACTTTAAAGTTACTATATAGTGATTATATATGTACTACTAGAAATTAATTATTGTACAGTGAAATATATGATGTTTATAATACAAATTAATTTGCATCAATAATTCTTATTTGTAATTACATATACTGAAATTTAACTATTTTTATAAGTAAAATTATACAATAGTACAATTGAATTTTGCAATTACACATAACTTTGCTAATTGTCACGACCCAAACCCCAGAGTCATGACCGGCGCTAGGGAACGGGAATTCACACGAATCCGGAATCCGTAGCAAGCCTTAAACACAAATAAAACATTCAACAAACATATAAAAAATACCTCAGAATTAAAACTTTTAATAATTTAAAGAAAACTCCATATCATATTATAATAAAATATGTATACAAATATTCAAATACACAATTTCAGTCTAAAATCATATGAATTATTATAATATATATATATATAATAAAATCATATGAATTATTATAATATATATATATATATAATAAAATCATATGAATTATTATAATATATATATAATAAAATCATATGAATTATTATAATATATATATAATAAAATCATATGCATTATTATAATATATATATAATAATTAGGTCAGACAACAACAGACACCCTAACGGTTATGCGAAAAACTAAAAGCAATGAAGACTTTTCAAGGACGTAATCGAACCTAATTGCTGCAGTAGTTTCAAAGAAAACTCAACTCTAGCAACCTAGGTCCACAATACTAAACCTAGGCTATGATACCAACTTTGTCACGACCCAAACCTAGGAGTCATGACCGGCGCTAGGGAACGAGAATTCACACGAATCCAGAACCTGTAGCAAGCCTTAAACACAAATAAAACATTCAACAAACATATAAAAAATACCTCAGAATTAAAACTTTTAATAATTTAAAGAAAACTCCATATCATATTATAATAAAATATTCAAATACACAATTTCAGTCTAAAACAACATTACATACTACCACAAGATATACTACTACTGCAGCGTCTAATAAAATACAAGAAAAGTGATAGTTCAAAATTTACATAAGTCAGCCGGGAAAGAAAGAGTCCGACAAAGATTACTACTAGTAGGGGTCTGACGAGAAGAATCCTGAAAAATAATTGAGAGGGGTCAGACCTCACTGAGTGAATCATTTTATATATATGCATGTAACCCAATGCATGTACACAGAAGCATCAATAATAATATTTGTATATTTATATTTATATAAATATACATACAATCCACACAGATGCTTGAAAATATTTTTCAAGATTTATTTTGCTGGAGGATCGGAGTAGAACCCTAAAAAGTTCGCATCCTCAAATCACATAATCCTTACTTGCCATCAGGCTCACTTAAATACCAAAATATTTCTCTTTTCCAAATTGACAGTGGACTAGCCCCGAGACACTGAGTCAACCGAGCTCCCGCAGTCTCACTGCCGGCATGACTGACCCTGAGACACTAAGTCAACTGAACTCTAGCAGTCACGCTCTCAACCACAATTCTTAATATTTCAATAATCATAAATTCTATAATATCGATCGAATATCAAACCTAGTATTCTAATTTACTATTGCGCAACAATCCTAGTGTAACCCACTAGGTGGCACATTATACGACTATCCTCCAAAAATATTTTATTCCAAATAAATAAATAATTCATATTAAATAAAGTATTGAAATTATATAAAATATGCACGGTATCCAAAATACACAAATAATGATGGCATATATATATATATATAATAATGCGATAATAACCATAATTAATAAATGCAATATAGTATATGGAAATTCACATTTATTTAAAACATGGATGCCAATAATATATTTCTACATGTCATGTATACATATAATAATAACTTATAGGTGTGCACTCCTTTACTCCGGTTCCGCTAGCCCGGTCTGGAAGGCCTAGCTCGCGGTGCAGCTAAAAAAAAAATAATAAATAAATAATTAGAGATAAATTCCTAATTTTATACTTTAGAGATTTCTAAAGAACGACTTGATCTAAGACTCGACTCGACTAAGACTTAAAACTTAAGACCCACCAAATGTCACGTTTTACAAGAAATCTACTGAAAATTCATCAGAGTCTCCTTTGTAAAATGGACATCTCTCTACTAAAAGTAGAGCTGATCCTGCACGCAAACACACTTCTAAAAGATTCACAATTCAACTTCTCGGGTTGGGCCCCAAAACTATAATCATTGCCCAACCGAGAACCAATACAATTCACAATCAATAAAATAATATAATAACTTCTCAAATCACCAAAATATCTCAAAAAGATATTAAAAACATATATTTTTCAAATAAATGATAATATTCTAGTTTTTTAATAATTTTTTGCTAATAAAATTCGTAAATGGAATAAATTTTCATTTTACAATTAAATTAGCATAAATTGTAAGTAATTATTAAAATCACTGATTAATATCTTAAAAATAATAAAATATTCATTTAGCTTAAAAATAACAAATAAGTTTATTTTCCATATATATTTTTCTAAGATTATCACTAATTAACAATTAATTAAAAATAACTATAAACATTATTTTTCTTACCTTTATTAATAAAAAATAGTCTAAAACCGAATAATTAACAACAATTTCAATTAAAATCAAATAATTTGCTAAATTCCAATAATTTCCCGGAATTTACTAATAATTAGCTAAAAATAGTAAATAATTCATAAAAATTATTTTAATACTATTCAACATTCAAAAACTGTCCAAAACATAATAAATAATAATAATCTCAACTAAAATATAAAAATTACTCATTTATACTAATTTTTCAAAAATTCATTTTTCACATAAACCTTCCAAAATTCATAATAAAAACTCTAGACATAATTTCAGTAAACTTTCTTACAGAGCTTGTTCAAAATACAACAAAGAATTTATTAAAAATATAAAAATTTTCCAACCCGGGACTGTCCGGAACAGTGCTGTGAACAGTAATCCGAACCCGGAAAAATTTAAGATTTTCAGAAAAATAAATAAAAATAATCTTTAGATAGCTCATAATCTCTACAACAATCAGTCCTAAAGAAATTATCTCAAATAAAATCAAAATCAAGCTCAAATTAACAAAAAACTCAAAATATTAAAAATCGAATTATTGACAAACAGAGTAGTTACCGGAGTCTAAACTCAAAACGGTTTGAAGATTTGAAAAGCCCGGAGGACGAGCTTTCAAAAGAGACCAACCTCGCCGGTTGAGGTGGCTGAAAATGGCTCCGGTGAGGAAGAAAAGAATCCGGCCAAGTGAGAAAAAGAAGAGGAGGGGGAGAGAAGAAGATGGCCGGCCGGAAATGGGAGGTTGCTGGTGGCTGGTGGTGGTGTGGTCGGTGCTGGTGGCTGAGCAAAGGGAGGTGGCAGGGGCTGGTGGTGGCTCCAGACGGAAATGAGGGAAGAAGAAGAAGAAGAAGAAGAAAAGGAAAAAAAAATAGTTTTCTGCAGTTTTTTTTAAAGGTAAAAGTTAAAAATAAAATAACATAATAATAAAATATCTCTAATTTTATTATTTACTCTAAAATACACATATATTTACACACTTAAATTTTTTTTAAAAGTGTATTAAAATACACTAAGTCAATAATTTACATAATTAAAAATAATATTCAACACCAAAATTTAAATTAAATTTCACTAATAATCAAATATCAAAATTAATAAAATATTTATTAACACTAAAAATCCCAAAATTAAATTTTATAATTTATAAAAATTCGGGTTATAACACTAATCAACATATTTTATGATGAGTTTGATTATTATGAATGTTGATTCTTATAAAATTGAACTACTTTTATAAAAAAAATTATAATAATAGTATAAATACATTATACGTAGTACAAAGTACAAACAACTACTTTGCATATTATATATAATACAAATCAATTTGCATCAATCATTTTTAGGCCAAAAAAGACATATGATCATTCATTTATTAAAAAAATTAACATTACCTAATTTTTTTTATTTATCACAATCTATTTTCCATTAATTTTCTTAATTACTTATATGTAGGGATGCAAACACATCAAGTTGTTTATGAGTTACTTGAAGCTCAACTTAATACAAATTTGTTCAAACTTATATATTAGAAAGAAAGAAATGGCAAGACATATAAAAAAAAGGGGTTTCCCTATCCTTTTATATGCCAAGCCACACCTCAACAGGAAATTCGAGAACTAAAACCTTATTTTCCTTTAGTCAGGATTCTAGTTGATGAAAGACTTTTTCACTATTTTAGTTGAATGCTTTCCCTTTCTTTCCACATGCCAAACATGTGCACAGACAAATATCATGGATGAGCAGGTTCAAGCATAAGAAGAAACAAGAGGGGAAGGAAGTGACTTGAGAGTTATTTGAAAAAGAATTAAAAAAAAAGGCATTTTTGTTCGATTAACATCACTGTTGACCTTAGCAATAATCAATCTTGATTTTGATCTTAAAAATCTTAGTTTTGAGCATCTAACATGTTTGTTTAAGTGTGTATAAGCTAGGACTATCATGCAAATCAAAATGGAGTTAAGCATGCTTTTGGGCTAATGT
>CATIWM010219440.1:0-19016 GCA_949671775.1 Mallotus repandus
GCATATTAATTTCTTCCAGTGCATCAATGATCATGATCTCTAGAGCATTGTTTAGGATCCTTGGGCTATTGGTTATTGGGCTAGCAATTGGAAACATTTCTGCAGCGACAAGCCGTAGCTTAAAATGTGCATTCCCTGCTAGTCATACTTTTGGAGACTCAACTCTAGTGAGACTGCATTTGGTCCTGTTCCTCCTTCCCGTGACGTTGGTCAAACCTTCTGGCAGGCTATGTTGCGGTCACCTAATTATAGATTTTATGGGCGAGTGACAATGAGTTTGGTTCAAATGAATTCCGTAAAGTTTTATGAAATTCATTTACAAATTCAGTTGAGTGTGTTTGGTTTAAATGAAAATTTTATAAAATTTATTTTAAATTCTAACTTCTTAATTTTGTAGAATATTAAATTTATTTTTATTGATGAAATGTGTTTGGTTTAAATGAGTTTGAAATTCATCTGTAAATGAATTCTATTTATAATGAAATGAATTACTTAGCCCTTATTTGGTTCAATTCTATCAAGGAATTCATTTCATTTGGAATTGAATTTGCAAATGGAATTCATTTGCAAATGAATTTTTATTAATGAAGTGTGTTTGGTTTAAATAAAGAGTTTATGGAATTCATTTAAAATAAATCCCATATTTTGTTATACTGTATTTGGTATAAATCTAGAATTCAAGTTAATTTTGGTCAAAAATACCTTTTTAAATAGATTATGTTTTTACCTTCTTTTTTAATTTCATATTACATTATTAAAAGTGTGATTATTTAATATTCAAATTAATATTTAACATATATTATTTTTAATTACATTTTTAAATTAATGTTCCAATTTATAAATTTTTAATTTTTAATTCAAAATTCATTAAAAATAAAATTATGATTATATGAAAAATCTAAATTAAGGTTAAATTAATTAAAAAAATTTGAATAATTGTAAAAAAAACACAACTCAAGTAATCATCAACTATATATATATATATTTAAATAGCAAAATAATAATAATAATAAAAGTCTGACAATGACATCCACTGAATCATCATCCAGCTCAGGCTTATGAGCCTGGGCACATATGTCTTGTAGAATAGTCGGTGAGTATCCAAGAACATCAATTGATGCAGACCCCGTTGGAAGACCGGATTTTCCCTTTGAGAGTATAATCAATTCCCTTTGATCAGAAGTCAACAATCTCAGTAGATCTCTTGAATATTCCCAAAACACACGATGCGAAATCAATTGCAACTGTTATCTCCTTGAGTCGCTTCTTAGTTTGATAAATTTAATGATTATAATGAGGACATTTTTGTCATTTTAGAAGTACAACTTTAAAAATTATGAAATTTATTTACAAATTCTACTAATTTCATTAAAATTTCATTTAGTTATAATGAATTTCACAAATTTAAAAATATGGAATTACAAATGAATTCTATAAGTTATTTATTTAAACTAAACATACAATATTTAGAATTTTAAATGAATTTCAAAAAATTTTGTGAAATTTATTTATACCAAACACAGTTAATGGAATTGAACCAAATAGCGGGTAAAACTTGTCAACTGTTCTGCCACTATTTCAATATGCAACTTAAGAACAAAGTAGTGCAGCTGAGGAAGGAACTTCCACAAGCTGCCATCACCTATGTGGAGATTTATAAAGTTAGAACTTTTGCTGATTAACGATGCAAGGTGTTGCAACTACCTGTGATGATCCTTCGAGAATCATCAAATGGGATGGTGTACAGTTCAGTGAGGCAGCTAATCAGTGGGTTGTGAAAAGGATTTTTGATGGCTCATTTTCTGACTCACATGTTCCCTCTCAACCAAGCTTTTTCTTAGACTAAGAATGCATAATAAAGTGCTTGCCAAATGTTGTTGAAACTTGCACTCCAAAACAGCATTATATGCTATGCAAGCAACTCAAGAATTGTTAAAATGCACTTGTAGCTAAAAACAGTTGTAAAAAAACTCCCAACGAGCTGATGTTGAAAGCTTAACTTTCAGCTTATTAAATTCTAAACAAAAATTCTTTTACTTTCCAATGAGTAATGTCCGGTTTTGTTAAATTTTCCTCAAAATCTTCAGTTTCATTTCCAGTAGGTTCTTACGAAAATTTCTACTAAGGTGGCATTAGAGCTGAATTGGGTTCCTAGTTACTGGTTACATCAACCGGATAGCATTTTCTGTTGGCTGTTGGACTTGAGCCACACAAATGCATGGTTATAGATAACCTCAAGCTCATGTTAGTAACAAAAGAAGTTGTAGAGATGTTGACTGGACATTTAATGAAGCTGAAACCAAAAGTAAGACAAAACTGGAATGCAGTCTGTCACCATTTCTCTAGTTGTTTTCACAGCTGAGATATCATTTTTAGTCTTGTTTTTTTAGGCATCAGCAGTTAAAAGTCCAAGACTTCAAATTGTGGTAGAAGCAATTTACAAGCATGCTAATGAGCAGTTTGGTGTACCAATAGAAGAAAATGATATTCCAACATTTTTTTCTCTCTCTTTCTTTTATTCAAAATTAAACAATACAATACAATACAATACAATACAAAGAAGAATCCTGACAAAAGGGATATTTCCATCAATTCTGTAAAATAATGAAGTATAAAATGCAATCTTTTTTTCTTTTTGTTTTTTTTCTTCGTGTTATCAATACTTACATTTTATTTATTTTCTCAAAATGCCAACAGGAATCTCGTAATCAATCAAACAACAAACCATCTAATCTGATAAGCGTATATGTATGTGCATAATTACTGTATTTTTTATCATACTTCAATGGCATCGTCCTGTATAATTTGGAGTTCTGTGTCAAGAAGGGTCACTAGTGATCTGGATTTTCGGTTTCGAACTTTTCCTGCATCTTTTAACAGCTCTCCTAACCTTCTTTTTTCGTCATCCACATCAGGATTTGCTGTTCCTAGCTTCTCCTCCCTCATGCCAACAACATAGTCCAAAATTTCAATGGCATCATCCAATCTGTTTAATTGTAAAATATACAGCAGAAATTAGGAATTAAGATAAACACCGAAGGGACGGTTAATGGTATTGCAATGATAGAGAAAAAATGTACCTGCCCATTGCATCATATGTGCCTGCTAGATTGCTGTAGACCCCTAATGTGTCAGGATGATAAGGTCCATATTCCTTCTCCAAAATGCTTCTTGCCTCTTCAAATAAATCTGCAGCCTCATTTATCGCGTAACACTGCACACAGGCTAGTCCCATTTGGTTCAAAGCAATGCCAAACAATGCAGATTTTTTCTCTCCACTTGCACGAAATTTTGTAATGGCACTTTTGAAGGTGTTGTAAGAATCAGCATAGTTCCCCATCATATAGTACATGACCCCCATCTGGGCTTCAATTCCTGCAATTGTACTTTGTTGACCTGGAGTATTTCCATATATTTTCAAAGCTTTTTTAAGTAACCTAAGAGACTGGTCAAACTCATTCATGGATTGGTAGATAGCTGAAACATCGATGAAGCCACTAGCTATTTCCTCTGCGGGGATTCCAGGATTGGATTTTTCATAAATTCGAAGCGCATTTTCGCAGTAAGATTTTGAATCCCTGAACTTTCCTATTCTGTTGTACAAATCAGCCAAACGTACGAAAACCGAAGCAACTGCTGGATGGTTCTCCCCTTTTCTTGACTTGAACACTGTAAGCCCTTTCTGATAAGCAAAAATAGCTTCATCATATCTTGCCAAAGATAAATATGCATCTCCAATGCTGCAATCAACGGAAGCCACATCTATATCCTGCCCATGTGCTGCCATAGCCATGCTTGCTAGAACATAATGCTCAAGAGCTGTTTCATAATCTCCTTTGGCTTCGCATATAAGTCCCATTAGCCTTCTATCTGCTGCTTCTTCAAGCGACGCAGGACCTCCTTTCTCCCTATGGATGTCAAGTGCCATCAGACAATGCTTCTCAGCTTCATCAAATTGCAATGCTTGAACATGAGCCTCAGCAATATATCTACATGTCTCGCCAACTCGATGATCCATTTCACCCAAGACTTGCCTTTGAATCTCCAGACCTGCTGTATAACACAGAATTGAATTCTCAATCTGGCCCAGCATTGCATATGTATCACCCAATTGCATACATCCAGCAAATTTAGCAAGTGCATGATTTTGGCCATCTTCTATTACTGGAATATCAATAGACCTCTCAAGAACAGGAATTGCCTCATTATACTGGCCTAAGCTGCAATATATAGCTGCCAAAACATGCAAGGACATGACAAGCTCTAAATTGGGTTTTCCAGTGGCACAAACCTCCAATGATTTCGTAGCTCGGAGAGCAAATTCAAGTGTCTTTTTAGGATTTTCGCCTGAAGAAATCATGTCCTTAGTTTGTTTAAGTAAGAACGGACCAAGGTCAGGATTATCTAATCCTGAAGCCAGAGGATCTTCATTTCCATTCTGAAATTTTGCCCCAGCAGAAGCAAAATTCCTCTGTTGCTTCTTCACGTTGAATCCTGCAGTCTTCCTCATATTCCTATCAAGCCTCCTGTCAAACGGAGGCTTATCACGCGGTGATCTGCTCCTTGGACTCGACTTAGGTGATGACTGCAAATCCGATTGCAAGCGAAAAAGCTGCTTCTTAAGACTCGCAGCTCGGATTCTATCCTTATTGGCAGAACTCTGATCAATAGAACCATTGTCTTTCTTAGGTGTGAAGTCACCAACATTACTTTGTTCTTCTTCTTTGTTCTCTGTAACCACCTCTTTAGTTATTTCCACCTCTTCCCTAATTTCTCCAACAAGGTGGCACAATTCAGAATCTATTCGAGATTCTTCACCATACGACAAAAAACTAGTCCTCGAAGGTGAAGGATCAGAGCTCTGCATCTCACAGACGTTGTGATACAATTGTTCAATAGATGTGTCGACTACTCCATCAATAGCAAGATCAATGGAATCGCTGCGTGGACTGTGTGGACTTAGAGTGCTTCTTGGAGACCTTTGCTGGCTAAAGCTTCCTTTATAAGGTGAGTAGTCACCATTGCCACCATCTACCATTCTATCACCACCATGTGCATCCATGGCTATTCCAGGCATTTTCCTCTCAAAACAAAACCTCTGAAAAAATATAAAACAAAAACAAAAGCCAGCAAACAGAATCAAGTTGTATAGTACAATGTATAGAAAACTTCACACTAAAGCTTTTCACTGTAGCCCAAAGCTGGCAGTATATAAGCAGTTCTGAGATTAGGCACTATTGCATTGAATTCCATTGTGTCAAGAACTGTATTACACATTAAAAAAAAAGTACCCAGAAGAGAAAATCCAAGAAAAAAATAAACTTAACACATCAAACAATTCAGTGATCCAAGAAAACAGACTAAAAAAGAAGAAAACATATAGAAGCAACACAAATAGATTTAAAAAAAAAAAAAACTGTAGTTAACATATATGTAAATGAGTCATATATACCTTGTAGTTCTTTTGGTGTTTGCCTTTTAATGTTGTTCTCTTGGTGCTATATATATAAAGATAGAGAGAAAAAGAGAAACAGGGGCTCTATGTAGTTATCTTTAATTAGCTATATATATTTGTCTAAGTTGGACAAGAAGAAGAAGAAGAAGAAGGTGACATACATTAATTTTGAGACAAAGGTGTGGTTAGAGTTGGAATTAAAGAATAAATTATCATCAAACTATATGATATAATTAAATTTATGTATACATATTTATAGTTATACAGCTAGCTATATACATATACAATTGATATACATTGTGTGTGTAGGTGTGGTGTTAAGAGAGGTGGAATGTTGAAGCAATATGGTAATGGAAGGCGACTTCTCTCCCACCCTCTTTCCTTTCTTTCCTTTTCTTTGTCAGAAACAGCAAATTTTGTATTTATTTTGTAGAAGTGTCATTTCCTATTAGTCTAGTCTATTTCTTTTGCCTTCTACTTGATTTTATTTTACTTTTTTCTTTACTTTTTTTCCTTTTCAAAACATAAAATTTTTATAGTTATTTCCGTTGCTAATTAATAGCTACTTTTTTGAATTAGAAATATGAATTTTTTTTTATAGCTATTCTCGTTGCCAATAATTATTTAAATAGCTCTTTATTTATTTTTTTAATATAAGAAGGAAATTTCAATGCTACCATGGTAAGAAACTAAACTCATGATTTTTTTTCTTTCTAATATTTGATATTTCTAGTAACCGGTAACAACATCTTCAACTAATTTAGAGTTTGAATCTATAGGGCCGTAAGGAGAATAAAATTCTCCCAATATGTGTTTTCTCCGTACATAAAACTCTAAACTTCTTACCACTTCTTACTACTTCAAGTAACATATATTGATAACAAAAAAAAGGGAAAGGTATAGAAAAATACTACTTCAAGTAACCTAATCACTTTCTGACATGTGGTTTAACTTAATAAAGTGGTACCCTGAGCTTCAAACCGTTAGCAAATCACGATTGGTCTCATCACGTACATATTTCTAACTTGGCAGATAAGACAAATCCCTAATTTCCCCTTTCTCTCTCTATTACTGTGTGTGAAAGAATTCAATGTTCAATTCTTTTTTTTTAACAAAATTCAATTTTCAATTCAATTCTTGCAAATTCATGTCGATTTGTTTTTATCATGTCACAATATCTTCTTTTTTTCCTCCTCATCACCGCCGCCATCATTGTTAACCCGACAACACTTCTGCCCTCTGACACTTTTTTTATTCCCTTCGATGACTCTCCATCTCCCATTAACGGTTTGAAGCTCAGGGTAACACTTTATTAGAGTTCAAACCACAGGTCAAAAAGTGATTAGGACTTAAACCACAAATTACTTATCTGTACTTTTCCCTAAAAAAATATTATCATTTATCTATTTAATTTTTGAGAAATAGCTACTTATATTGTCATAATTATTTGATAATTTTTTATAACGAAATAGTATGATTATTATTAATTTTTATATATTTATTATTAATTACCTAAAACACAAATTTTATTTTTTATATGAGAAATCAAATCATCCCAGAATCGTAATACGATTTTGATTTGATAATTTCATGTGATTTTTTAAAATATTTTGGCTTTTGATTTTCTTTTCTTGTCATAATTATTATGATAATTTTTTATAACGAAATAGTATGATTATTATTAATTTTTATATATTTATTATTAATTACCTAAAACACAAATTTTATTTTTTATATGAGAAATGAAATCATCTCAGAATCGTAATATGATTTTGCTTTGATAATTTCATGTGATTTTTTTAAATATTTTGGCTTTTGATTTTCTTTTTTGGCTTTATACAGTTGAGAATTTGGCGGGGTGACGACTTTTCAACTTAAATAAAAGGGATAAGTACAAAAAACATCCCTGTGGTTTGGCGGTTTTGCACTTCGAACCATGTGATTTTTTTCGTGACAAGTCAGTACCCTGTGCCTATTGCCGTTAGCACAACATGTCCAAAAATGTCAGCTTCGGTTATTTTCGCAGACGTGGACGCTGGTGTGGCCAACACCTGCACCTGCGTCAGACATACTTTGTCAGCTGTATTTACACTTTAAAAATATGAAACACATCATTTTTTGGTGGCTCACGTTTAAAACCCTATTTCACTAAATTAGGTTTTCATTCTCAGTGAAAGGCAAATTTTAAAACAAAAAGATGCCTATTTCTCACCCAAAAATATCGCTTATTATTGACTTCCAAATGATGAAGCCATCTGTGTTTTCTTTCAATTGAAGTGCAAATTTTGAAGATTCGAAACTCCTTAGAGGGAAGATTGTTGAATTTGAAGCTAATTTGAAGGTTTTAATTGGAAACTTTACAAAGAGCACAAATGGGGACTTCCTTTCTTAAGGTGCAAGGTATATAAATATATTCTCTAAAAAGTAGTTTTTGAAACGTAATAAAGAAAGAAAAATTTATGGTTTAGGGTTTCACGGTTAGGGAACATGGGTATGGGGAAATGGGGGTTTTGTCTATTTGTTTATTGAATATAAAATTATTTTGTTAAGAAAGTATATAATGGTGTTTTAATTAGTTGTTAATTGGTTTTGGATGTTTGGATATGAAGACTGTGAACTTAGTGATACACTATGGGGGTTATTGGGAAGAGAATCCAACGATGGTGTATGTTGGTGGGAAAATAAATCGATTGGAAAATTTCGATGTGGACTTGCTTTCATTTTTTGAGTTGCAGGGGTACGACAAGAAATGGGGGTATAACAGAATGTGTAAAATGTGGTATAGATTGTAGGGTTTATCTGGTTGTGAAGCTTTTGATGAGATATTAGACGATAAACATTTGGCTTATATATTAGAATACAACGAAGGTTTTCAAGACATTAAGAAATACTTTGTTGAAAATCCTGAACCTCTAGATGTGGAAGAAGGAGATATTAATTTGGATGAAGTGCCTGGTGTATCAGATGAGTCAGACGAGGCAGACGATGATATGTTTGTTTATATGCCTGATAGCAATAGTAGTGATATTGAAGAGAACATGCCTGAGAATATAGATGAAGAGAAGACATATACAGAGAAGGCAAATGCAGCTGAGGAGCCACGTGCTTCTGAAGAGGATGATGAATCTGACACTGAGTATATTCGAAGTGAAGAAATTGATAGCAGTTCAGCCGAGGAAGAGTTTGGATGCAGTGAAGTAAGTTGTATGTATGATGACCTTGAAGGAAGTGATGATAATATATTTAGACATGTAGGAGAAAATATAGCACAGACTGAAAGTGGTGCTAAAAAAAATGAAGGAAGAGAAGCTAGCACTAAAGCACAAGACGATGGAAGAGAACTTGAAAATAATGCACACACAAATGATGTAGCACACACAACTAATGCATCACAAGCTGAAAAGGAAGTAAAGCAAATTGAAGAGGACAATACTCAACCAAAAGATCTTAATGAAGAAGACTATCGAGAGTTCAATGAACCTTTAGTCGATTCTAATGACATGTATAGTTTGCGAGGTCAGATGATGAAGGTTTAGAGGTGTATCCATAATTCAATGAGCTGACAGGTATGAGTGATGCTCAATTGTGCAAAGGAATGAAGTTCAGGGACAGACATATGTTCAAGAAAGCATTGGAAGAATGGGCTATTAGGAAAGGGTACAAATATGTTCTTAAGAAGAATAATGCAGAACGAATAACTGCTCTCTGTCCAAAAAAATATGGCTTCAGAGTTCATGCATCCAAGCTAAGGGACTCAAATGTGCTCTAAATAAAGACATTTAAAGCAACTCACAACTGTCCAAGAGAATTTGCAAACCCTTTGGTGACTTCAACTTATTTGGCTAATAAGTTCATGGAAGAAATGAGAGATAATCCAAGATGGAAAGTGGAGGCAATGCAAAAAACTTTACAAAGAAAAGTGGGGGTTGAGGTTAGTACTTCAAAATGCTACAGAGTAAAATAAAAAGCAAAGAAAAAAATTGAAGGTGATATAGAAGATCAGTATAAAAGACTGTTTGATTATGCAGAAACTGTAAGAGTCACCAATCCTAGTAGCTTGTTGAAGATAACAACTGAGTTAGCTTATGAGGATAATTGTTAACAAGAGCTTGGTGAGGATGATGAGAACTTGACAAGAAGGCCAAAAGAGATCATTATGTTTCATTATATGTATGTTAGATTGGCTACACAAAAGAAAGGGTACTTTGCAAGCTTGAGACCCCTTATTGGCTTAGATGGAAGCTTTTTGAAGACATCAATGGGTGGACGACTTCTTTGTGCTGTTACAAGAGATGAAAATAAGAACATGTTTCCTTTAGCGTATGCAGTAGTTGATATTGAATGCAAACAATCTTGGTTGTGGTTTTTAGAGTTATTGTTTGATGACTTTGGACATCCGTCTGAAACAGGATGGGTTTTCATATCTGATAAACAAAAAGTAAGTATGTTTAATAGTTAGTTGTTTACTTTAAAAAATATTTGCAAAAAAAAAAATTGATTTACTTGGCTGTTATATTTCAGGGACTTTTTGAGGCATTTGAGCAGAAAAAGCCAAATGTTGAACATAGGTACTGTCAAACATATGTACGAGAATTTCAAGACACAGTTCAAAAAGGTTGACAAACAGCTTGTGTGGACACTTGCCGGTGTAAGTACAGAGAAGAAATTTGTATGGCATATGCAGAAACTGAAAGAGGCTGATGCAAAGGCCTATGGCTGGTTAATGAGCAAAAATTCAAAAGCATGGGCTAGGTGTTTTTTCTCAACACATGCAAAGTGTGATGCTATTCAAAATAACATCAGTGAGTCATTTAATGCATACATCGTAGAAGCAAGAGACTTGCCCATTTTGAGCATGATGGAATGGATACGAAAAAGAATGATGAAGAGGTTCTATATTAAATATAGTGGCATATTGAGGTATACATGTGGTATATGTCCTGTAATCCAAGATAAGTTGGAGAAACTGAAATATGAAAGCAGAAACTATTTTTACACACCAGTAGGTCATCGCAAGTATGAGGTTGATTATTTCAGCTCACAAGCTTCTGTAAAATTAGCTGACAGAACTTGTAGTTATCGCATGTGGGACATTACTGGAATACTATGTAAACATGCCATTTCAGCTATTTTTGCTAATAGGGAGCTACCAGAAGCCTACGTGCATAAGTTTTTTCATAAAAACACTTACTTGGCTGTGTATAGACATGTCATTAATCATGTGCCAAGTATGGAGGAATGGGAACGAACAGAGACTCCTAACATTCAGCCAAATATACCTCGAAAGCCAGTTGGTAGACCTAAGAAGAAATGAATTAGATCTAATGATGAGCCAATTAATCTATTTAGAGTCTCTAGAGCTGAAGGATATGTAGTTTGTGGAAATTATGGGAAAGAGGGGCATAATGTAAGAGGGTGTAAGGCAACAGTAATTGGAGAAACTGCTTGGCAGAAAAGAATGAGCCTACAAAGACAAAGAGCAGCTGAGGTATTTTGGTTGTGTATCTAAAAGCATTTCATTTTTTAACGTCTTTGTCTTAATCAATTTTTGTGTGTTTACTGTAAGCATTTCATTTTATGGTTGAAATGTTGCTTAAAGGCTACTGCAGGTCCATCAAGAGCAACAAAAACAAGAAAAGTACCAAACAGATCTTAGACAAAGGTTGTTAAAAAACTCAGTCATATAATGCTTAATTGAATTTGCAGACTCATTTCAAAAATTGTTTCACTTTGCTTTGTTCCCATAGGCAGCTTTACAGACAAACTCTCAACAAGCTTCACAATAAGCCCTATACCCAGCAACCCAACCAGCTTTGCAGCCCGCCTCGAATGTGTATGAACAGGTGCCACAAACTCCTATGAGTATATCCTAACCATTTCCTTTAGCAGTTGCAAGAAGATCAAATCTCAGGCGGCCTACTATCTCTAATGTAGCAAAAATATTAGAAAGGGTTCAGAGACCTGCTCCTGGAAAGTTGCCAACTCAGGTAGCACCTTCAAGCTACCAAAACTTTAGAAGGGCATCTGAATTGCAAGCATTCCTCACTCAATCTAATCAGTCGCAACCTTAAGGAAAGACTAAATGAAAGTCTCAGTGATTTTTTATAAATGACAGAATTTTTGGGTTTGGTTGCTAAGTTGCGTAAACTATTATACTTGCAAACTTGGCTTATTATCTTGGTTGAAATATTTTGTAAATGGCATAATGCAAACATGGCATTTTGCAAACTTAACTTATTTTAAATAGTTAGTTCATAGATGATGATATAATATGCTCAAACTCTATTTTGTACACAAATTATGCCTATTTTGGTTGTCTAAACAGTGGATTGCCTATTTTGGTTCACAAGCTTTCACAATTCTAAATAACCAAAATTCTACATAGGCTTTCACAATAGTAAAATACACAATTGCAAACTATTATACCACACAACCATTAAGTTGATGATTGATCACTTGCATAAGTACACAACAACCACATTTATTGCCAAAGTTCTTTTAGGCATTACATCAAACACTTAAGTGACAATTACAACAAACACCTAAAATCCTACTCTTGCTCTGAAACTAAATTTCATGCCAAATATAATTGCCAACCTACATTCATCTTCAAACTGTTCTTAATATATATAGAATACAACACAGCACAAAACACTAAAAAACACCCAAAAAAAACTTCTGTCTGCAGCCACTTGAAGCACGACATTTTTCCAATTCAGCCCGAAGCACCCTATTTTCTTCATATAAGTAGTACACTTCTTGCTCTAAACTTGCAACAATCTCTTTGTATTTTATCAACTCATGAGTCAGTTCAATCTCTCGTGTATGACAATTTGCAATTTCATCTTCATAAGAATCAACTTTGTCAAGCAAATGTGGAATCACTTCATTAACTTGCACAATAGTTGGGGGGGGGGGGTGGTTAATCCACTCAAAATAATCATATTTGTAAAGTGTATTGAACCTTGGACACCCCCAAAATCTCCTTCCACGATTGATTAGCATTTTTGAAGTCCTCGTTGAAGTAGGTAGCCCACAACTGCATCGTTAATCCTGTACCCCTGGGCTTGTTTGAGAAGATTGTGAATTCATCTTTACAAGATGAAGGGAAATTTTAGATGGAAATGGATTAGGGGGATTCTTTGGCTTCTGATCTATTTTGATTTAGTTTTAGAATTTTTTTTAGGTATTTACCAAATAAGGTTTTTATTTATTTATTTTTATGTCTAATATATGGCATGACAGCTGGCAAAGTAAGTCTGATGCAGGCATAGGTGTTGGCCACATCAGCATCCACATTTGTGAAAATAATAGAGGCTGATGGTTTTGGATGTGTTGTGCTAACGACAATAGGCACAGGGTACTAACTTTTCATGAAAAAAACCACATGGCTCAAAGTGCAAAACCGCCAAACCACAGGGACATTTTTTGTACTTATCCCTAAAAAAAAATGGCCAAATACCTTCTTTCGCACTTGAACTTTATCACTTTGGTCTATTGCACACCTCAACTTTATTTTTTTCTATTACATGTATGAACTTCTATTTTTGACCCATTACTTGTATGAATTCAAATTTTTTGATTCTATTGAACTTCAAGTGCTTGTCCACGGTGACAACTTATACATTTAATAGAATAAAAAAATTTGAATTCATACGTGTAATAGGAAAAAAAATAAAAGTTCATATATGTAATAGGAAATAAATAAAGTTGAGGTGTGCAATAGACCAAAGTGATAAAGTTCAAGTGTAAAAGAAGGTATTTTGCCAAAAAAAATACACATTATGACAGAAAGGTAAAAGCTATGGAGCTATAACACTTAGCGTGAATGTTTTATCATGCTGTGACATATGGAATGGAACAAAATTTGGGCCTGTAGGTTGGCTACGACCTGTTTTGGGCCCTGCCCATTAAAAATCAAAATTAGAGCTGATGAAATTCAAAACTAGCTTGAACTGGTTTGAAATTCGGGACACCAATTCAGGACCAGTTCCATCTTCTAAAACCGTGAACTGCTAGTTTAAAATTTGAATAGGACGATTTTAGTTTTGAACTATATATAAAAAAAAGGCCTCACTGCAACAATCTCTGCACAAGGGCCCAAACCTATCTCCCCCGCAAATTACATCATGGACACTATCTATATTGCAATATGAACCGGAGATCTATCACACGTGTAAAAATATGCTTTTTTTTTAACATTTTTGGTTTTTTTTAACTTTTTTTTTTCTGTGTAACTTTGGCCTTTTAGTTGGAGAGCATGGTAATAGCTCAGTGGTCTATATTAAACTTCTTAGAGATTCATTATAACTTTAAATTCATTAGTTTGCGCATAAATGTTATAACGTAAAAGTTCATTTGTTATTAATTGAAGGGTCATCATAATTTTAAGGGATAAGTACAAAAAATACCCTGTGGTTTAGCGCATTTGCACTTTGAGCCTTAAGGTATTTTTCGTAACATTTCAGTACCCTGTGACTTATACTGTTAGCAAATAAGAGCCAAAATCACTAACGTCGTTTGTATGAGCTGACGTGGATGCCAATGTGTCTAAAGACTTGCCCATGTGTCCAAAAAGTTATCATAGTTTATGGGGTTAAAAACAGTTTTGATCGTTGTGGTTTTGCCTTTTGGCATTTAGGTACCATGTGTTTCATTTTTTTTAGACTTT
Source organism: Mallotus repandus (assembly GCA_949671775.1). Taxonomy (NCBI): domain Eukaryota; kingdom Viridiplantae; phylum Streptophyta; class Magnoliopsida; order Malpighiales; family Euphorbiaceae; genus Mallotus; species Mallotus repandus. The sequence goes on from CATIWM010219440.1 coordinate 14,127, forward strand.
AGTACCCTTCAAAGTAATATCATCATTATATTTTGAGAAAACATTGATATAATATTAAATTTATTTTATATACAATTTCTGATCAATCTGACCAATTTGTTATCTTTAAAAATATTGTAAATTTATTTTTAAAATTATTTCTTTTTATCCATAATACAATTAAAAATACATCTAAACTTAAATTGTTGTGAGTTTAGTGTAGTTAGTTAAATGATATATCACTTTATATAATTTTAGTATTACAAATCTTCTGAAAATGACACACCATTTAACTAACTACAATAAACTCACAACAATTCAAGTTTAAATGTATTTTTAATTTTATTATGAATAAAAAGAAATAATTTTAAAAATAAATTTACAATATTTTAAAAATAACAAATCGGTTAGAATGATCATAAATAGTATATAAAATAAATTTATCATTAAAATTTAATATTATATCAATGTTTTCTCCAAAAATAATGATGATATTACTTAGAAGAGTACTAAAATCTAAAAAACAAAAAATGAAATACGTGGTATTTAAATGCCAAAATGTGAAACCACAAGGATCAAAACTGTTTTTAACCCATAAACTACAATAAGTTTTTGGACACGTGGGCAAGGTGTTGTACACATTAGCATCCATGTCAGCTCAAATAAATGATGTTAGTGATTTTGGTTCTTATTTGCCAACGGTATAAGCCACATGGTAGTGAAGTGTCACGAAAAATGTCACAAGGCTTGAAGTGCAAATATGCTAAACCACATGATACTTTTTTATACTTATCCCTAATTTTAATATATTGTTTATCAAATTCATTTGTGAACCCATATGTTTTATCTTATGAACTTACATTATTTAAGTAATGAATCTACAATATTTAACGAAAATAAAAAAAATAGAAGCAAAACTCTATTTCTTATAATTAAAAAATAAAAAATTAAATAACTTTTTAATGAATAAAAATTTTATTTTGACGAAAATTATAAATAAAAAATTAAATTAAACTACTATAATCAATAAAATAAAAAGAAAATTAATTTTTTTATATGTAAAAAATACTTTTTTCATTTCTATTAAAAGTAAAAGAAAAATATTAATAAATATGCAGTTGAATATCAATGAATATGCAGGTAAAAATCATTAAACCTACAAGTTCAAAAAGGCCAACAGATTTGCAGGTGAAGGCTAAAGAACCTGCAAGTGAAAGTCAATGTATCTGCATGTGAAGGTCAATGAATCCAACTTATAGATAGGCAAAAACAATATCAGCTAATTTTTTTTTTTAGTTCAAACCATAAGATGAGAACCCGTTGCACTTATATTTGACGTGGAAAAAAAAAAGATGTTTGACGCGAAAAAAAAAGAAAGACCTGTTTTTTCATCTCACATGTGTGTGGTCTATATTACAATATGGACAAAGGTGCATTATATAACAATTGTGCCTCCCCTCCTTTTAATCTTTTATATTTTTTATTTTTATTAATAAATGAAAAGAATTGAATTGCAAAGGACAACTTTACCCCTCTAATAGTTATATAACAACTAGTTTATGAGTTATTTTAGTAAGTTCAAAAAATTAATTTTGTTGTCTATAAATAGCTAGAGTAGAAGGAAATTTTTTCCTCACAAATCAAATTCTGTCAAAAATTCTCTCAACTTCTCTATTTTAAGTGAATTACAATTTTCTATTTTCTTAGATTTAATTTTTAATTCAAACTTTATTAACATTAATTATTTTTTTCTATTTCAACTTAAAAGTAATTTATTTACATTAAAGTATTTCAATTTAATTTTATAAAATTAATATTATTAAAAGTAAATTATTTATATCCATAAAATAAAAATATTATTTTAAAAAAAGTTAAACTGACAGAACAGTGAACCAAAACCGAAATTGACATCAGTGCGGACTTGAAAATTAAGCCGATTTCAATTTGATTTCACTTTTACCAAAATTGTGAACCCACAATTTCGGAATCATGGTCAGGCCTATGAAGAGGATCTAGATGGTTACAGCGGTTTATGGCGGTGACTAATTTTATTCCCACTCTAATGGTCACTCGATTCTCCAGCCAAAAAATAAAAATTTACTTTTATTGATATTAAATATTTGTTATATTTAAATATTTCAATTATTATTAACACAATTAAAAATAAAAATTTATAACCACAATTGATTACAATTCAAACTTAATTTTCAAATTAATAATTTATAATTATCATGAGTAAGCTTTTCATTTGTATATTCTTTAGGTGGATTTTAGGTTAAATAGTGGATTTAATAATCTTAGAACTCATTACTAGAAAGCATATATTTAATTTTTACTATTTATAAAAATATTACACATAAAATGTTACATTTATATGTATTTTTCACATATTATTATGATGATGATGATGATTGAGAACTCCCGGTTTTACTTAAGTTCATAAAAGAATTTCAACTGGATGAATATGAAATGATTTATCTGCAAATAAATTGAAAATAATAAAATTTTATTTTATTTAAAACAATATTATTATAAGTACATGGGTACATAAACTATTTGAAGAAAAGTTACGGCCCTTTATCTTGCAGAAGAAATTTGTTTTTGGGAGATGGCGCTTCTTATTTAAAATAATAATATTATAAGTACATAGGTACAGGACTACATTTGATTTTATAATATTTTTTCATCAATTAAAAGTAAATTTTATCATTTTTGTGGTTGTAGATCAAACTAAACTATTTGAACTGTTCCTCCTTATTGTTTTTTAAATGTTCAATGAACATGATTAAAGATTATTTGAAAAAGTTCATCTCATTTACATTTCTCTCTTGAATGTAATATCTTTTGCAATATTTATTTTAAATTCAAGATACACTATTTCAATTATAAACGAAAGAATTATACTGTGTTCTTAAAAAATTTTTTGATCAATTATTCTCGATTTTCTATGGCTTAGAAATAAATTTTTAATTTTATAAAAATTTCAGATATAAATTTCATTGGGTAATTGCAAATACTGATTCTATATAATATATATATAAAAAAAAACATATCATTTAATTAATTCATCATTGTGAATCAACCCAAGCCACCTCTAGTTGTTCATTAGTGAGCATTTTGGTAATCCACCGGTGGTTCCTATCTTGTATGGGGGCCTATATAGGTTGTCGATAAGAGCCAAACAAATTAGAAGTTGGAGGAAGGATGGATAAATATTGTCTTTTCTTTCTAATTTCCATGCACGCTGATGCCATGTTTTAGTGGGGAAAAAACTAACAATATATATATATATAGGGTGAAAATTTTTGCACTCCTCTTTTAATTTTTTTTTTCATAACAAATTACATTGTTATCTTTTAATCAAAATGTGTACTTTCCATGAATTACCATTCCTAAATTATCATTTTTAATATTTTATCCTAATAGAGGATACTATAGTTATAGTAGGCTACAACATTATTTTATCTCTATTTTTTTTTTATTTTGCAGTCACTCATATTTTTGAACAAAATTTTGCCCTCATACATCATTTTTAGCGAGAAGAATAATATACATACAAAGTCTGCCACCAAAAAGTCTTGCAAAGGGTTTGAAGTCATAGCTTAATTAGTGGACCTTTTGCTCCTTTTTGGACGCATCATAGTCTCAAAAACTATAATTCATATAACTTTTTATAGATGATATAATCAACCAATAAAAAAAATGGTGGGATTCCACTATAAATTGACGGAGAGTTAGGATGGTGGGATTAGCACCATCTTATATTGCTACAACATCTTATATAGCAAATTAAACTTATAGTTGGCTTTGTCAAACAATAGCACAAAAAAGATGCATATAACTTCTTGTAATAATATATTAAAAGATGATGTCAATAGTAATTACCATCAAGAGTACTCTCATGATCCAAACCCGAGGATCATGACCGAGGCTAGGGAATGAAAATTCACACGAATCCGGAACCCGTAGCAAGCTTAAAACACAACTTTCATACAAGTCTAATCACAAATTAGATACAGACATAGACACAAATTCACCTCAGAACTAAAACTTAAAGAAAACTTCAATAAACATCATGATAAAATATTTAAACATACAACTCAAGTACATAACGTCTGTTAAAATTATCATAACACTACTACATAAGAACATACTACTACTGCATCATCTAAGAATACAAAAGAAAGTCAGATTAAAATCTTACGTAAGTCAGCCGGTGAAGAATGGGTCCAGCGAATAGGATGATTATGGGAGGTCTGAAGAGAGGAATCCTGAAAAATAATTAAGGGGAATCTAACCTCACTGAGTGAATCATTATTATGCATATGCATGCAACCTAAGGATACAATCACGAAAGCATCATAATAATATTTATTGATATTGATATTTATTTAATTTATACAAGCGTTCATGCAAATGCTCAAATACATTTTCGTACAAACAGGACACAAGTGGAGGATCGAAGCAGAACCCCAAACTTTATCGCAACCTCAAATACAATACTTCACTGATCATTCAATTTTCTTGTGTCCAAATAATATTTCTCTTCCCTACCCTAAAAGGTCAACCGAGCTGTCGCAGTCTCGTTACTGGCATGACTGGCCCCGAGACCCTGAAAGGTCAACTGAGTTGCTGCAGCCACACCCCTCTCTATCCACAAATCTCAATAAATTATTTTAACTATATCTCAAACCATATAATCTCATATCAAATAAAAATCACATCCTAGTAACTAGCATACTAGTGCGCACACAGTTCTAGTGTAACCCACTAGGTAGCATGTTCTACTACTATCCTCTAAAAATATAATATTTAATAACAAAACCATAATAATACATAAACAACATCCAAATCAACAATACAAGATTCATAGTTATATACTTACTAATATTTATATCAAATATATATATA
>CATIWM010219503.1:0-15349 GCA_949671775.1 Mallotus repandus
ATTGATGACATTCTAGTGTATTCACAGTCAAAGGAAAAGCATGTTGAACATTTGAGAATTGTGCTACAGACATTGAGGGATAAACAACTGTATGCCAAATTTAGTAAGCGTGAATTATGGCTAAAGAAAGTGGTATTTCTGAGGCATGTCATCTTAATTGAAGGAGTGTATATTGATCCAAATAAGATTAGAGTAATTCTCAGTTGGAAACAACCTACTAGTGTGCATGAGGTGCGTAGTTTTATAGGATTTTGTGCAGAACTTCTCCATCATTGCTTCACCTTTGACAAGGTTGCTAAGGAAGAATGTGAAGTTTGTCTAGAATGGAGAATACCAAGATAGTTTTGATGAATTAAAGGCATGTTTAACTTCAGCATCAGTACTGACACTTCCAGTGATAAGGTTAGAATATGTTGTATACAATGATGCATCTAGAAATGGCTTAGGTTGTGTACTAATACAACAGGGTAAGGTTATAGCATATACTTCTCAAAAGTTGAGGCCACATGAGTTGAACTATCCTACACAAGCCATAGAGCTAGCAATAGTCATTTTTGCTTTGAAGATTTGGAGACATTACATGAGAAGTGTCAAATTTTCACAGATCGCAAGAGCTTGAAGTACATACTAAGCTAGAAAGATTTGAACTTGAGGCAAAGAAGATGGGTTGAGCTCCTAAAAGATTATGATTTCACTATTGAGTATCACCCATGGAAAGCTAATGTGGTAGCAGATGCACTTAACAGGAAGTCCTTAGGTAACTTATCTCAAATTCATTATATGAGAATCCCATTGTTGCTTCAGTTGAGGGCATTGAATTTGGAGTTAGCTCAGAGTGAGAAAGGAGCATTACTTGCAACTTTGAAAGTCCGACTAATGTTGATTGATAGAGTTAGGGAGGCACATGGTCAGGATGAACAGATGGTGAAAATCAAGGAGTAAGTCCAGCAGGGTAACAGGGTAAACTTTATGATTTCAGATGATGGTACTTTATTATACGGGAGCAGATTATCTATACCTAATGTTGAGCTTTTGAAAAGGGAGATAATGAAGGAAGCACATTATTCAGCATATGCCATGCATCCAAGAAGTACCAAAATGTATCATAATTTAAAGGATAACTATTGGTGGTCAAGGATGAAGAAAGACATTGCAGAATTTGTAGCTAGATGTTTGGTTTGCTAATAGGTTAAAGTAGAACATCAACACAAAACAAGATCATTGTAAGCTCTTCCTATTCCTTAATGGAAGTGGGAGCATATTACAATGGATTTTATGGTTAGCTTGCCTAGAACTCAATAGGGACATGATGTTATATGGGTGATTGTGGATAGATTGACAAAATTAGCTCACTTCTTGCCTGTGAAAGTGAGTTATTTATTAGATAAACTTGTTGAAGTCTACATCAGTGAAGTGGTCATATTGCATGGCATTCCATTCTCTATTGTATCAGATCGGGATCCAAGATTTACATCCAGATTCTGGCCAAGTTTGCAACATGTTTTAGATACCAAGCTGAGATTTAGTACAACTTTTCATCCCTAAATAGATGGTCAATCAAAGAGAACAATCTAGACATTTGAAGACATGCTTCGAACTTGCGTGGTGGAATTGGCAGGTAGTTGGGATAAATTTGTACCACTAATGGAATTTGCCTATAACAACACCTTTTATTCTAGTTTGGGAATGGCACCTTATGAAGCTCTATATGGTAGGAAGTTTAGAACTCTAGTTTGTTGGGATGAAGTTAGGGAAAGGCAGTTAGTTGGTCCAGAAATTGTGCTAATGACAACAGAAAAAATTCAGCTAATTCGGGATCAACTAAAGGAAGCCCAAGATAGACAAAAGAGTTATAAAGATTTAAAGAGGGAACCAGTTGAATACAATGTGGGTGACAAGGTCTTCATGAAGATTTCACCTTAGAAATGAGTTTTACGGTTTGGGAAAAGGGGAAAACTAAGCCCTAGGTATATTGGTCCATATAAGGTGATTGAAAAGGTTGGTCCAGTAGCCTACAGGTTGGCCTTGCCTTTAGAATTGTCTAAGATTCATAATGTTTTCCATGTATCCATGTTGAAGAGCTATATAAGTGATCCTAGTCACATTTTGCAAGCCCAACCCTTGCAATTGAAAGATGATCTATCTTATGAAGAAGAGCCTATTGCAATTTTTGCTAAGGAAACCAAGGTGTTAAGAAATAAAACTATACCTTTGGTGAAGGTGTTATGGAAACACCATGGGAGTGAGGAAGCTACTTGGGAACAAACGGAAGATATGAGAAACCAATACCCTCATTTGTTCTAATTCAATTTCGGGGATGAAATTTCCTAAGATGGGGAGTATTGTCACATCCCTACCCTAATTATCGATACATTTGCATTCATTTTGCATTATATTTAAATATATGTTGATAGAATTTAAGTATAAGCTAGTATATACAGTTAGACTAGTGTATCGGGTTAAGTTGTGACTTGCGCTCGATCTAAGAGTGAGAATTTTTGAATTTTAATGATACTTAAAATGAGTGAAATTATGAGAATAAAAGGAATTAAAAATAAAAATAAAGTAAATAATGAGAATTACAGGGTTTAGGATGATAAGGATTCAATTGAAATAAATAAATGTCCTAAAATGCATAATTGGAAGTTTGAGAGTTAATAGGCAAAGTTAGCTTTTTATTAAGGGTCAAAATAAGTATTTTGCAATCTGATCTAATCTAATTTAACTCTAGAATCTTCTCCAAGTCATGGTAATTAGTGGGCAGCCTTAGATGTTAAGGAAAGAGAGAAGAAAAGAAAAGAAAAAGAGAGGAAAAGAGAGAGAATAAGAGAGAATTCCTAAAATTTCAAGTGGAGCTGATTACCACAAGTTGAATTTGGAAGATTAAAACTATTTTAGGCCATCAATTATCATACCTAAAGGCTTTATTGATCCAATTGGTAAGTAATTTACTTGTTTTGGTTGATTTGGATTAGGATTCATAACTTGCTGTTCTCGGGCTCTAGATGTCTGGTGTAATAGTGTTAGTGTTTCAGTAATAACTTGAGCTAGATAGCTATAAATTGAGTTTTCTTTGATGATATGAAAACTTAAAATAGTCCTAGAGAACTTTTTCTCTTTGAGCATAAGCTTATTAATTTAGTAGGTTAGTCTAATAATGAGAAAAATTCTAATGCTCAGTCTGTTTGTGGATGTTGACCTAGTTATGTTTAGTTGCCTATATCTCACACTATAGTTGTCCTAATTAAGTGAAATTTTTAGATAATTTATTATACATATAAATATATTACTGATTCAAATTTGAGCTTTAAATTCCTCTTCTAATATTTTGGGCAATTTTTCTAACTCAAGCCTGAAACAGCCCTTTTAGAGTCAAAAGGACAGAATTGTGAAATTGAGTAGTTTTGAACTTTTTGCACATCATTTAGGGACTGCATGATTAGGAAAATATGTGAGATTGTTATCTTGATGATTGGTAAATAAATTTCTTGTTTTAGGTGCTAAAAAAGGAAAGGATGGTGCTGGTACGAATTAAGCAAATCGGTGAATCGATTGTTTTTATTTTGGAAAGCTATTTTGTGAGTAGATGTTCAAACCTTTTAAATACCTTTATAACAGCAATAAAGTGAGTATTTTGGTGATATTTAATGAACTTGAATTGATGTGTTAAAATTGTTTCAATTCAGCCCTGTTGATACTTAAATTACATGTTTTACTTTTAAGCTTTCAAAGTTTCAATTTACAAGTTGAATATGTTATTACCATATGCTTCTTTTGGTAACCTAATTTGAGGTTATTTTAGTTACTTGATGGTTTGAGATCAATTTGGTTTTCTTACCTTGGATTATGACGACTGGTGTTTTGAGTTTGAGTACTTTGTTGAACAATGATTGTGATAAAAATGCTTTGACTAGTTATTTGGTGAAAATAGTATTTGGTTTGTGTATTACCACCCTCTATGAGTTGTGTGAATGTACTGAGATGATATATGCACATTTGAGAATGTGTTGGTTGTTATTGTGCAATAAATAACAGGGCACTTGATTGCAAGACGGTGAAGGGAGAAGGGTCATTCCGTGCTAATATAGTAGAAGGGTTAGCCTTTAAGTGTGCCTAGAGAGTGAGTTTGTGATGGCATGTATGTTATGGCTGGTTTGTAATGCTTGTTATAGGGATGGTTAATACATATGAAAGGTTGTATTAATGTTTATAAAGGCATGTGTTTTACTTGGCTAAGCTTTGTACAAGTTTAAAAGCAAGAATGTTTATGATATTTCAAGTGATTATAATTTGATTTTAAGTACTCTAGTATTCTGATTTGAGAAGTTTACTATTTTCAGCTTAACCAAATTATTTTCTACTTGGAGTGTCTATTCATTGAGTTTTTTTATTGTCATTTTACTCTGTTTTATAAACTTTTCAAGTAACAGGGCTTGATAGTGGGTGGATTGAGCTAAGAGAGTGTATATAGAAGTTTCAGAGTAAGGTTGGCTGGCATCCTCGTTAGAGAAGCCTTGTACCTTTGTTTCTTAATCTTGTTTATATAAGTATTGTAAAAGAATATATTTTGAAATCAAATAGTGTTGGCCAGACTTTGTGTAAAGCAACTATGTATGAATGATTTTTATATTGCTTTGAAGATGTTTACTCCACTATGTTTTAGTTTGCGAAGATTAATATTAATATAGTTTTTAAAATGTGATTTCCTATATTACTTAATTATCCTATACTATAGTTAATATTCATAAACTAATTACAAGAAAATTTTTATTTTCCATACTTGATCATATCAAGTTTTAATTAGGAGGTACTTTAATTCTTTTAGCTAATATGATTTTAATTATAACATAATTTGATCAAATCAAGTGGTTTGTTGAATGGCTAGATTTAAATGTCTATCTCGGGCTACGTGAGACAAGGTGTGACATATCTTTTGTTATGTGATATATGAATAAGGAAATATGATGTCATGAACATAAAATAAAAATATGTATAATAACAATTTATATGATTCTAGTTCAACAAATTACACTTAATCTTCCTTGGAATTCGATCTTCAAACTTTTCCTTATCCATAATAGTTACGGCCATTTTATTCAACCAAGGAAAATTAGAGCTACATGCTTTTGAAATTTTAAAGTTTGGACTAGTAGCGAGTTTGGTTATGCAAAAATAAGTATGCTACAATGTCTCATAAGACAAAATATTTTTGTTTAGCATATGACAATAACCATTAGCTGGATCCCTATAATCCTTATCATCTCTTTTTAACCTAAGATTCACAAGGTTTTGTTAATGCTCCAAGGGCAATGTATACAATAAAGAATGGTAATTATAATCATCAATTAATACTTTTCCCTTATAAGTTATTTCTTAAATCATATGGTTGCCAATTTTGACGTGTTTAATTATGGTATGCTCAAACTTCATTTTATATCTAGCGAGATTCATTTTTAACAATCTAATTTTTTCTTTTTTTTTTATGAAGTTCCATAGACTATAGAAGTACAAACTAGATGAGTCTGATTAGGATGGAGTTTATTTCTTATAAACTCTCCATAGTTTCTAAGTTGTTGCAATCTCTCCAAGCGTGGCATGTTCCTTAAACATAAAGAACAATAAGAAATATTCAATAGTTAATAAATCTCAGGCTAACACACATAAAATAAATAGATATAGGTTCAAACATGAACTCAAGACACAATCATATATTAAATATAATTTTAGAAAATTTTCATGACTAGAATTATAATTTTCGGATAACTATACAATTATTATGAATTTTTTTAATTCAATTGAAATTGCATTTTTAATCATTAAAATGAATCAAAAATTAATTTTCTCACATTATATCTCAAGCCCTTAAATTACACTTTATCAAAAATTATTAGTATTTTTCTGGAATTTTTCTCAATTAAAATAATCTTATTTAAAATTTTCTTTTTCTCAAAAAGAAAATTAGAGAATAAATGGATTTAGTATTAAAATACTAATTTAATATATACAAAATTCTATAAAAATTTTGGAGTCCAATTGTGGTGGGGGGTAAAAAATGGTTGCTTGGAGTGCCTTCATATTCCGTAATTGCTTATGGAGTTGTAAGGCCTTGTTTGGCCGGTTGTTGTTGCCTATTCTCATGTAGCAGCGCGTGAAATCCGTGTAGTGCCTTATTAAATGATTCAGCTTTCGAGATTTCTCTATCCCTTTAATTTTGACTATTTTGATTCAATTGTACGATCAAATTTTAATTTTAAAACCTATAAATATGTGTTTGAATTTCACACTCTTAATCTAAGATTATAAAAGCACCTTATCTTCAACCTTAGAAAAAATATAAGTCTGAAAATTTACAGAATTCAACTTTGTCAGGGGCTAACTTTGATCATTCATAACTTTGTCTATACTTAACCAAATTTAATGTTCTTTATATTAATTTAAAGCTTGCATTATGAACTATAAAACCATGTAAAAATCATAAGATGAAACATAGTACATAATTCAAAAAAATAATCATCAAGTTGTTGTCTCAAACATGTTCATAAACATAAAAAATAAAAATTTCATACCATTAAAACTAAATTAAATTACAATTGATATGAGAATCACCATTTATACTTTGATACCAATGTAATAAAGGGAATTAAAGTCATAAATGAGTTTTTTTTTTTACCTAAAAGAAACTAGATAGATTTTATTTATAAGAATGGAGGGACAGAGCCCTTATGTAGATCACCAGAACATAAAAGGACATAGCCTTAGCAATAAACAAGGAATTACTTCTAGAAACTGTGAAGGTAAAAGTAAGTATAAGGTTGAAACAAACACAGTAAAAGGAAAATGATGAGCCAGCAACGTCTTCCATACTGCGTGTTTTAGATGGACTTCTTACATCAGAGAGATAACTTGGGCCTGCATTAGAACTAGATAGCTTGGCCTTTAGAGTAGTAAGCTTGGTATGGGCTTGGACTTCATTTTGTAGCATTAATAACTCCTTCCTCTTGGAGAGCAGACTGACAACTATGGCTAGTGTAGGTCCCAAAACCTCTATACCTCTATGCAAATGCCGACTAATAATATCAGGCGTGTCATCATATGCTTTGTCAACAATAGAAGATAATTGAGAAAAGAAGAATTGCTTTCTTATATATTTCTTTACAAATGATACAAATATATATAGTATTTACATAATCCTATTTTTGGAAATACAATCAACTAATTACATAAATTATTCCCTAATTTCTTCCCCAATTTCTCCCTTAATTTTCTCTTTTATAATTTCTAATTATTCTATTCACGCTTCAACACTCCCCCTCAAGTTGATGCATAGATATCATCAATACCCAACTTGCTTAATGAGTCATCGAACACTCGACTAGAGACAACTTTTGTGAGCACATCAGATAACTGATCTTCAGACCTTACAAATGGAAACTTGATTATCTTGGCTTCAATTTTTTCTTTGATAAAGTGTCTATCTATTTCAACATGTTTAGTCTGATCATGCTGAACTGGATTATGAGCAATCTGAATGGCTGACCGGTTATCACAATATAAATTCATTTTGCTCTATGGATGATACCCGCCTTCACTAAGTAGATTTTTTAGCCAAAGAAGTTCACATAAACCTTTCGATATTCCCCTGAATTTGGCTTCTACACTTGATAATGCAACAACCTTTTTCTTTTTACTCCTCCATGTGATGAGATTACCTCCCACAAAGGTGAAATACCCGAACATTGACTTCCTGCCCAAGCTTCCTGCCTATTCAGCATCTGTGTATCCCTCAATATTTAAGTGGTTATATTTTTTGAACATGAGCCCTTTTCCGGGTGATGATTTCAAGTAATGAAGAATCCAAACAACTGCCTCTATATGATCTTTGCTTAGATTATGCATGAACTGACTCATGAGACTTACCGCATATGCTATGTCTGGTCTTGTATGAGATAAGTATATTAACTTCCCCATCAACCATTGATATTGATCTTTTTCCGTTGGTATCTGGTTCTCATGATTGTTTAGCTTCATATTCTGATAAATAGGTGTGTCTGTCGGCCTACACTCAAGCATTCTAGTCTTAGTAAGTAGATTAAGAATATATTTTCTTTAGGATAAAAATATCCTTATTTTGACTGAGCAACTTCAAAACCGAAGAAATATTTTAGTCCTCCAAGATTCTTCATCTTAAATTCGCTTGCCAAGTATCTTTGTAAATTCATGATTTCCTCCTCATCATTCCCTGTGATTATCATGTCATCAAATAGATAATTAGAGCCATTACTCTCCCATCTCGATGTTTCAGGAACAAAGTGTGATCCGAGTTACTTTGTCTGAACCCATGCTTCCTCATCGTTGAGCTAAAATGACCAAACCATGCTCAGGGAGACTGTTTCAAACTATATAGTGCCTTTTGTAGTTTACACACGCTTTCAGTTTTTGATGAAGTCTCAAATCCTTATGGAATATCTATATAAACTTTTTCCTCCAGGTCTCCATGTAAGAATGCATTCTTCACATCGAATTAGTAGAGAGGCCAATTCAAATTTGCAGCAAAGGATAACAAAACCCTTACAGTGTTTAGCTTTGCAATAGGGGAAAATGTTTCTTAGTAATTAATACCATGAATCTGAGTATACCCCTTTGCCACAAGCCTAGCTTTGTATCTTTCTATTGATCTATATGCCTTGTGTTTGATAGAGAATACCCACTTATAACCCACTGTTCTTTTACCCTTATGTAGTTAAACCAGAGTCCAAGTACAGTTCTTTTGTAGAGCTGTCAGCTCATCCATTATGGCCTGATTCCATTGATGATCTTTCAATGCCTCCTGTACCATATGAGGAATATACTCGGTAGACAGTTTATATTCAAAAGACTTTAAGGGCTCAGAGAGTCTCTGAGTGGATACATGATGAGCAATTAGATATCTTCCTCCTTTAGATTCTCGGTCAGGTGAATATTGGTTTGGTGGCTTTCCTCTGTTGTGTCTAAAAGGCAATTTATAGCTAACAAAAACATCAATATTATGTAAAGGTGAGGATTTTAAAGCATGTACCTTAGGAATATTCTCAGAAGATAAGTCTGGTACTTTATGAGGGAGGGGGGGTCCTTTCATCAAGTTCAAAATGAAGATCTGAGTTTCCCAAATCTCTTCCATGCTTGGCAGTTTCATGCTCGATAGTTCCATCATCATGCTCGGCAATTCCATCATCATGCTCAGTTATTTCATGCTCGACAGTTTCATGCTCGCCAATAAGTTCTGAGTTTCCCTTACTATGCTCGAAACCCTAATTCATCCAGTTTTCTAATGCCCAATTCTAATCTTCATTCATTTTCTCCCCCTGAAGTAAAGAATGGGTATCTCGTTGTAAGAAGAACATTTTTTATTCAAGAAATATTGCATCTATAGTAGTGTGCAGATGCCGAGTCACCGGGTCATAATACCATATCCCTTCTTTCGAGCCCTATAGCCTAGAAAAACACAATGAGCGGCACATGGATCTAGTTTTGTGTGTTGTACCTTAGGAAGGTAAAAATAGGCCACCGAGCCTTATGGAGGAAGCATGAGAACTTATGGTAGATGTACGTGATGAGCAAGTGTTTAGAGAGGAGTGTTAAAGTCCAAGACTCGAGATGGTAATCTATTCAGGAGATAGACAACTGTACATATGGCATCAATCCAATATCGTCTTGGTGCATAAGCAGCAATTAAGAGTGCTCAAGTTGTTTCCAATATTTGCCTGTTTTTTCACTCTGCAACCCTATTATGTTGTGGTGTTTGAGAGCATGAGCTCTCATGATGTAGGCCATGAGCTCAGAAATACTGTTGGAACTCCCAGTTAACATACTCTCCTCCATTATCCGAATGAAGTATTTGTAGTCTAGCTGAGAATTGAGTCCTGATCATGGCATGAAAGGATTTGAAGATACTGAACACTTCATGCTTATGTTTCATTAGATACAACCAAGTCATACGTGTACAATCATCAATGAAGGTGACAAACCATTTAAAACCTTAATGATCTAAAAAAGAAGTGGGTCCCCAAACATCATAATGAACTAAGGCAAAAGGAACACAACTTTTATTTGAGTTTACTGGGTAAGATACACGATGACTTTTTGCTAGAGTACAAGTTTGACATCTAAAATCGGACTCATTTGACTTTGATAACATACTCAGAAAGAGATGCTTCATATAATTGACTGACAGATGTCCCAACCTTTGGTGCCACAATATGATTTGTTAACTTTTATTACTCATCTAGTGCACCGTGTTTGCTTTGCCTAGACTGAAATCATCCATGTAATACAACCCTCCTCGTTTAGTACCACAACAAATTAATCACCTTTGTGAGAATATCCTGAAATAAGCAAAAATTTGGATACATTAGTGCATAACAATTTAATTCCTTTGTAGCCTAGCCTATAGGTAGCAGTTTACTTGATAGTGAAGGAACTAATAAGGCGTTAGGTAAAGAAAATGATGGGGATAATGCTACTTTTCCCGCACTTGTAACTGGGTATGTCACACTATTGGAATTTTCAATACATGCTCATTTGGGTTGATTAAATTCCACAAAGCTTTTTGGATCAAATGTCATATGGTCTATTGCTCTAGATTCAATAATCCAGTCAGTTGAAGGTCTCTGCGTACACCAAAATGAACCACAACCTTTATTACTTTAACCATTAGGAGACTCAGTTATGTTCTCGGCACAATTGGAACTCGGCAAAAGAAACTCGGTACAGGTTGCTCTGTCTGAAGCAAGAGCTGCTTGACTGGTAGTTTTGATCAAGACTGTTTCTCGATTCTTCTTCAGATCTTGCCATAACTTGAGATACCCGTGTAGTTTAAAGCAGGTTTTTTGGGTGTGTTTGGAATTTCATAGTGGGTGCAACCTTCTTCAGTTCCTTTGCCCTTCTTCTTTCCACTGGCTGAGGATCCAGTCTTGGTCATCTGCAAGCCCATTTGAGGAGCCCTGTATCCTTTAGAGATCATTACGGTACTCAGTGTAGTCTCCAAGTTTTCACTCAGCATGACAGCTTGCCAGGTTTCCTCTCGGCAGACCTGAGCATAAGCTTATTCGACTGTGGGAAATCGTCAGATCTATAGTACATCACTTCGGACCTTATCCAACCGGTCATCTAGCCCATCCAATAAGATAAGGAAGGTATATAACCTATCTTCTTGGATGTTGTTGTTGTAGATTTGGATATCCTCAGAACACTTCATCGGGTTTGGCCACCGAAAATCTATCTCTCTCCATAACCCTTGGAGAGTATTATAGTATGTCTCAATGGATCCTCCAGCTTGTCTCATTTGGCTTACCCGCGTTTTTAGCTCATACACATGGGAAGTATCTGATCCATCAAAAAAGGCAATAACAATGGAGTCCCATACCTTTTTGGCGGTTGGATATCTAATGAAGTTGCTAATCAGAGATGATTTTATTGAGTTTTTTAGCCAGCCTTTTACAACCGCATTTTCTATTCTCCACTTCCGAAAGGCTAGATCTGTTGGCTCGGGTTGTGGAGTGTCACCGAGGATGTATCCAAGTTTGTCTTTGCCCACTATATACATCTCCGTTACTTGAGACCAAACGACATAGTTTTGGCCATCAAGTTTGATACCCATCTGGATACCGAAGCTATCAGTACTCGAAGTCGCTCGAGTCAAGGTCTGAGTCAATGCATGCTGTATTTTCATAGTCAGATCGTCTAGAATAGCAGCAGAAGATTTCTTTTCTGTTGCCATCAGGTCTGTCAATTCTGCCATTGTTATTGGTCTTAAAACCTTAGGATCGTTTGCTCTGATACCATGTCAACAATAGAAGATAATTGAGAAAAGAAGAATTTCTTTCTTATATATTTCTTTACAAATGATACACATATATATAGTGTTCACATAATCCTATTTTTGGAAATACAATCAACTAATTACACAAATTATTCCCTGATTTCTTCCACCAATTTCTCCCTTAATTTTCTCTTTCCTAATTTCTAATTATTCTATTCACACTTCAAGATACTTCACCTTGTTCCACATGCTTAGACAGACTGCTTTCTCTTGTACCTTCAATTGATAGCAAGTGGGATGGCCGCGCCTTTAGCGTGGGAGTAGGATTGAGAGAAAGCTTCTCAATGAAGCTAGTTTGCAGAGATGTAATTAGACCTTCCTCCATGGACAAAAGTAGATGTAGAACAACCTTATGTAAAGTATCTACACGAGTCCATGGTTCATTTGCTGTGATTTCCTCCTCCTTCACAACAATGGTTGGACAATTCTCAGACTCGGACTCTGTATGGATGGAGGCAGTAGTCAGTGGAATCTTCTCATTGTAACTAAAAAGAACCATAAGACAGTGAAATGCTGCATTTCATAGCGGTTTCTGATGGAGCCAAGAACCATGAGTGTTCTTAGTCATGTAGATGAATGATCCACACAGATTGCACTTAGTGGCCATAATGAGACCGAAGACAAAACTGAGAGATATGCATCTGCTTGTAGTTTTGTTGAAGGAACCATAGGACAGAGTCTCTGCCCGGCTATGATCGAAGACAACGTTAGTGTTAACACCACAGTTGATGTGGTTGAGTCGTTGAAAGTTGGGATAAGGAAAAGTTGACAGGTGATGAGCAAGGTGGTGATGGCTGTGCTGGGTAAGAGGATGGGATTGTAAAAGAGCTAGTGTAAACACAATACCACAAGAAAGCAGCATAAGCAGCTCTTTCTCTCACTATCATATTGCTATCATCTCACTATCATTTAGTATCCTTTTGTCTTATTTTTAATTATAAATGAGTTATTTCTCTCAAAAAAAAAAAACTATAAATGAGTTAGGAATAGGATCACATAACTGTGACGATTTCATAATAAGAAAATTGAAGCTCACTAGGTTTTAGTATTGATCATACAGAAAAGCGGGAAGAAATACTATGTTTTCCATGATCTTTTTCACTATTGTTTTTGTTTATTAGCAGTAAGAATTTTCAGAGAACTAAAAATTTCTTTTTATCACGTTTTCTTTTTTCTTTTTATGTCGTTTTCTTTTGTACATACATTATTTGCAGTAGCAATTGTAATTCCATTTAACTTTAAAGGCAATGGTATCCTCACAGTTGCATCCTTTCATTTTTTTTAATAAATTTTTTATTTAAATTTATTGGGTTGGGTCAGTCTATCATGGGCAATCTGAATCAATATTCCAACAGTAATAATTTAATCCGTTATCACAACATTAAAATTAAAAAAAAAAATTGTGTTCGAAAAAAAAAGTGTAACATAAAGACACATTTTATTTTTATTAACGAGGTGCAAAACATTTAATTTATGAGTTGCACATCTAAAAATAGAAAGTAATATACTCCGTGTAGACTTAGCAAGTCCAATAATGATTACAAATCTTCCACCATTCTGAATCATGCGAAACAGTAACAAATATCGTATTATAAAATCATATCGATTCGATTCCTCTGTTTCTGCTGCCATGGTTCCAACTCTGTTTTCTAGCTTTTTACATGATGGAGCAAGAGTAGGGATCAGGGTATTGAGAGGTGCTTCTAGCTTCATAGAATAAATGTTGAGGCATGCCACCTCCATGAACAGGCCAAACCATGTGTTGCACTGTTGGGTTCTCTGGCTTTTTTTCCTCCTTTTTCTCTTCTTTCTTTGCCTCTACTGCGCTTACGCTCACAAGCTCTGAGTGCCCGATGTTTTTTCTTAGTAGAGTTGCTAGTTCTACTGCATCAATTCCATCTCCTACTACCTCTATTTGGCTTTTATCTTGCCCTCCTAAAGCTGCTGATTCTACACCTGTACATAGTTTAATTTAAACCCATCAAGAAACTTAACTGAAATTCTTAAATTTTTTAAAAGAACGTGATCATATGTATATACCTGAAATGCCAACAGCAATCTTTAAAGCTTTTGAACGAGATTTTGGGCCATTCATTGAAATCTTGATCACCACCTTTTGCTGAAAACAAACAAACAAACAAACGAAATTGAGCTTTTTGATGTGTATAGTTTAACTTGGATCGATAAAGTTCAACAACAAGAAAATTATCTAGCTTATATATCAACAAAAATGTTCACCTTCATTGTTGGTCTTTGCTGGAGATGACGATATATAAGATTTACAGAGATTGCTTGAAGAAATTTTGTTTTGAATGAGGTATGGTAGTAGAAATTTTATTTCTTTTGTTTCATGTGGTAAGTAGCAAGAGGGACGTCCTGCTATTTATAGTGGCAATATTATGAAGCTCTGACTCAATTATACTGAAATTGATTGAATGAGGGTGGTGGTGATATTGCCAGGTAACTTCAAGGAACATGAAGATCAGAAGAAGCAAAGGGAAGCTCCCCATCCGCACTTAAATGGTGGGTTCCATGGAATGACTTAACCATATATGAACGCCTAGGAACAATGGGCCGCCTAGAAGAAGCCAGGTCAACAATGAAGTCAATGCTTTTTGGTACGCATTACAGTTTTAGGATGACTCTAATTTAAAAGGTATTTATCAAGGAAAAGAAGCTAAGGACTTGTTCTTCGCAAGTTTTGCTGCCATGTGACGTAAAATTTGACTATAAGACAAACATTTTTTTTTTTATTCTTTAAAAAAATTTAGCCCATAAAACTTAGATCAAATCGCGTTAGCGGAAACACAAAAATTTAAAAAGTTTTATATTTAAATTTTAAGTAGTGTAAAATTTTAGATTAAATGTTTATATTTATCTACACTAATAATAATTTATCGAGACAATTAAAGTCAAAAAAAATTTCATTAATGTATTGATAACGGCCTATAATTAAGTGCATGTATGGTGGAAAGGATTTGTATTATTACAAAAATATTGAATATAATTTATGTGTATATGCTTAGATTTATTCCAGGATTCTACATATTTATGAAATTTTATCTCATTAATAAGCATCAAATTATTCAATTTGATTTTGTATTTAGATTTATTTTACGGTCCATCTTTTGTTTTTCACTTTTCTATAAATATTATCTTCTACAAATTTTTGAAATTTTGTCTAATTAACAGATGTTATGTATTTATTTTTAAAACATGTATTTTAATTAGTGGAAAAGTTAAATAATCTAAATGCTAATGAATTATGCAACAAATGGAACTTTTTCTTTTTAAATTAGATAGAAATTAATTTTACATATATATATATATATATATATATATAAATATTAAATTAGATTTGTATCATTTGATATTTTTTTTATAAAAGAACATAAAAATATAAATATAAATAAAAGGATATAAGTTTCTATTTTTAGAAATTATTTAGTTAATTTTTAATTTTTATATTATTAAAAAAATTTATTAATATAT
>CATIWM010219522.1:0-27002 GCA_949671775.1 Mallotus repandus
GTCACCAACCCACACCCATGAGTCATCTGACCCACGGTCACCCTGTGTGGGTTAATGAACCTACGAGCGTGGGTTCACTCTGAAGCTCGTGGGTCATGGCCCTGCAGGCATAAAAATAAAAAAATTTCCCATTTTGGAGAATTTATTTTGATGAAAATGGGGAGATTATAGCATCAGGAGTGCACCGGGCATCCCAACTAGGTTGGCACACCCTTAGCACATACATCACACACTATAAACCTACGTTTATTTAAATAAATAAAAAAAATAAAGTTAATACAACCCTGAAAAGGGAAAACAAAAGCAAAGAATTATCTAAATTTGTAAAAACTCTCTCTTAGAGAAAGAAAATCAGACTACTTTTAGACTGTTTTGACTCTTACTCTCTCTCCTAAGGCACTTGGAGACCCCTCTCACTTCCAAACGCTCAAACTAAAATCATTTTCTTTTTTTAGGGATTAGATCCAAATCCAAACTGAACTCCTTCTAAGTCAAAACACGCATCTAGGTAATTATCCGGTCTCTCTGAGGATCTCTTAATCTTTTTTATAAAAGAAAATTGCATTCCTTGCATTTTTCTTCTTTTTCTACCCTTTTCTTGCATTTTTTTTTATCATTTTTTGCATTTTATTTATTTTATATTAAATATTTATTATTGTAGTGAAGTTGTGATTTTTGTGTTGATATTGAAGTTTGGGTATATGATATGTTGAAGGAGTGGGGAGTTAGGGTGAATCCAGGAGTATTTGCATTCATTTTTGCATTTTTCATCATTTTTTGCATCATTTTTCTTTTATATAAAAATGGGCATTTTGGTTTAAAGTTAGCATTTTTATTGTTATTTTTTGCAATTTTTTTATTAATTTTGTTATTCTCTTAATTTTTTTCTTGATAAATTTATTGTTTTTGTCATAAAATCCACATTTATGGTGAAAATAATATTTTTATCATTTTTATTATGTTATTTGCATTTTTACTACTTATGTTATTTTTTATTGCCATTTTTTATAAATCTATTATTTTTATCATAAAATCCAAATTTTTATGGTGAAAATAGTATTTTTTTTTTATCATCTTTACCATTTTATTTGCATCTTTATTTTAATTCTGTATTTTTATTTATTTTTGACATTTTTATTGTGTTTTTATCATTTTTATTGCTTTTATGCTTTTTTCGATAAATTTACCATTTTTATCATAAAGTTGACATTTTTACGGTGAAAATGACATATTTATCATCTTTATTATTTTATTTATTTTTGCCATTTTTATTGTGTTTTTATCATTTTGTTGCTTTTATGCCATTTTTTGGTAAATTTGTAATTTTTTTTTGCATAAAATTGATGTTTTTATGGTATAAATGACACTTTTATCATTTTCATTATTTTATTCTTTATTTTTATTGCTTTTTCTATATCTTTATTTATTTTTATTGTTTTCATTGCATTTTTGCTATTTTTATTGCTTTTAAGCCTTTTTTGATAAAATTACAATTTTTATTATGAAGTTAATATTTTTATGGTAAAAATGACATTTTTATCACTTGTATTATTTTAATTCTGTACTTTTATTATTTTTATTATATTTATTGCATTGTTATCATTTTGTTGTTTTTATGCCTTTTCTTGATAAATTTGCCATTGCTACTATAAAGTTGATGTTTTTATGTTGAAAAATGACATTTTTATCACTTTTATTATTTTAATTCTGCATTTTTATTATTTTAATTGTATTAATTGCATTTCTATTATTTTTATTATGTTATTATCTTTTTCTTTGATAAATTTATTATTTTTTATCATAAAGTTCACATTTTATGGTAAAAATAGTATTTTTATCATGTCATTTGTATTTTTTTATTATCTCTATTATTTTTATTGCTTTTCCTTGATAAATTTATTATTTTTTATCATAAAGTTCTTATTCCTATGGTAAAAAAAAAATTATCATCTTTATCATTTCAATTGCATTGTTATTATTTTTGTTGCATGTTTATTATTCTTACCATTTTTATTGTTTTCTTTGATAAATTTACTTTTTTTTATCATAAAGTTAATATTTTTATGGTAAAAATAGCATCTTTATCATTTTTATTATTTTATTTGCACTTTCATTTTCTTTATTTTTTTATTACTTTAGTCATTTTATTTTATTACTTTCATTATTTTTATCTTTCCATTTTAATTTCTTAATATTTTCCTTGTCACAAAATTTTATCTCTATAATAAAAATGGTAACCTTGCACCAAAATATTCAAATTCCAGAATCTTGCATCATGCAACCTCATTAGTATCCTTGTTTGTTTATTTGCTTAATTATTTTTATTATTACTTATTATTTCAATTATGGATAAATGAAATATATAAAACTGCCTTAATTGTGATGTGTGCTTGCATGTGTGTGAAAGCTAACCTTAGTTTTGCAAGTTTATTAGAATAGGAGTTTTTATTTTCTTTTTTCCATTTTTGATGTAATTAATAGAATAGGGAGCTTTTAAGGTGATGTAATCCTTAATCCCGATTCCCCCCCCCCTTTTTTTTTCTCTTTTGGATGTATTTATTAGAATAGATTATTTCTTATGGATTGTAATCCTTAATCTCTTTCCCCATTTCTTTTTCTTTTGGTTTATTTGTGTTTTTATTTCATTTTATTTCTTGCATGTCTGTGTACTACATGCTATGTGCTTGCTTGTTTACATTATTACTTGCTTGTTTGATGTGATTTGTGGGTGCTCGTTTATTTATTTATCATGTGATGAATGTCCAACTATCCCGCTTCCAATCTTTTGATTTAAACTGACTACAATTAAATGTTGTAAATGCATCATGAAACTGAACTAGGGTGAAGCAATGGGTAATTAAGTAATGTATAATAAGAAATAGGACAAATAACTCCTAGCCCTTGAACTCAAAATCTCTAGTTAGGAAAGTGGGTTCTCAAATTCACTTGACTTCAATTTACAAAGCCTATTCAAGGCAGGCTCTCCCACAATCAATAACAACCAATAGATGGTTGCCATTAACCTATGTACATTGATATCATACTGATCCTGTCCCATTTCGTGACCCTCCACTCAAAAAAAATGGGGTACGTATAGACACACTACCTTGAGCTTTTTATATAGGTCTTGTCGGATCAAGATGCCTCCAATAAAGCCACATGCTCTACCGGTATCCACACGAACAGGGTAGCCAAAGCAATGTTGGTGTGCTAGCACCTTTTAGTCTTACTCTTATTTTCTCTCTATGTGTTTTTCTTTTCACGAAAGAAGTAGAAGAATAAGGAGGAGGAGAATGATAGCTATTTAAATCCGTAGAGAAAGAGATGTATATATAAACATCCTATCTAGGGTTTCTTAAACCACTTACTTACCAAAAAAGTTTTGGTAAGTTTAAACTTCTATTTCTACTTTGATTCTAATTCTAAAATTAGAATTATTTCCTATTTATTTAAAATAATACTTACTTCAAATAATAAGGAAATAAATAAATAAATATAAATATAAATATAAATACACACATATATTTATTCATTTATTCTTTAAGAGAGATTATTATTAGGTTAATTAACCTAAGTCTACTTTGGGCATGTTCTAAGTGTACGACCCTATAGGTTCACACAACATTGGCAGTAGGCCAAAAAATCCCATTTTAGCCCACAAGTCATAAGTGGCCTCTAGCAAGACATTTTGACTACCCAAGTTATGTGAAGGTTGATAATTTGACATAACTTAATATGTATTAGAGTCCTTTTATCATGCGATATCTTGATTGAACATAAGGCATGGTTTATGTCATCCTTTTATAGTTTAATCATATTATTTCTCGATGACAAGTACACTGATACTAATAATTCTTTATCTGATATTGATAACTCTTTATCAACTCATTCTAGCATGGCCATGCATTTCTCTTCAGTCTAACTTATCAAGGGGCCCATAAATATCTTCTCAAAATAACTAAGGGACAAATTCCATGTCAATCACTTATATTTCTCATATAACTCATTATATATCCAATCACAACCCGTTTTATCATCTGGTTAAAGATCATGTAAGAATGTGTCAAAACATAGAACTTGTTGTGCAGGAAACCATAGTGATTTCAGGTCAGAGGATTGAAAAATACTACTGTGGTGAGAATCACTTATGATAATTATCTATGTAGCATTCTCATAGTGGATCGATCTAGTACATCATTTCTCTAAATATGTACCTATGAGTTTGACTCAATATCTTATATACATGATCAGTAAAACATAATCATCAGTCAACCTCACACTAGTCTTTATTCATTGTTGTTACCATAATAATGATTGATTAGGGATATTTAGATTTAGAATTCAAGTATCACCTACGAGTTTTACTATCAAGTCACATACTTAATGACCTTAGGTATAATTAACTAATAAAGGATAATATTAGAATTAGCCAGTAATAATAAAAATGCCCCTCTATTTATAAATGGAAATATGACAAAGTTAAAATATGACCGTTACATAATCGGCCTAGGGCATATCACTAATAAAATACACACTTAAGTATCACGACAAGAATCACAAAATTCATATAAATGCATAAATTTCACTCAATACACTTACATAACAATCCAAACATTGTTCCAAGGCATAAAAACACAAAATTAAGTGACTACATTAACACCAAATCAATTCACATTCATCAAATCACAATTAAAATGCACAACACATATTACAATGTCAATCATCAACCAAAAGCTCAATCAAAATTAAAGCAAGCAAGAGAATGTAAAAACTTTAAAAGAAAAGTTGAGTATTAAATAAAAATATTTTAAAATGAAAATAAATTAGAAAAATAATAAATTTGATCATTCTAGAACCTTTTAGACTCTCATTTTAGTAATGTATAATCATTATATAATGCATATGAGTCATTAGGACCATCATTGGAGTCATTTCAAAGCAAGCAATGCATGATTCGAGGGAATGAGCACAAACCCCTAGATTTCAACCATGGATAGTTGGATTTGGGCTATGGATACTCTAGTTGGTTATCCATGGCTCAATTTCGGCCATCCCCACGAGCACATGTGAAAACTTGACTCTTTTGCTAAGAAATTGACAAATTAAGGTCCCATAATCGAGAATTCGTACCCAAGATGAAAAGAAAAGAGTTTTAGAAGTTGTTTAGCCTCAGAATATGAGATTAAACTCACCAAAAACAAGATTTAGATTGAAGAAATTTAGATTGAAAGAAAATAGAATAAAGTGAGCTCTAGGTTGTTTTCTAGTTTTGTTTTAGTTAATTTTGGGTTGCTGTGAGCTTTGGTTTAGTTTGATTATTTTTTTTGGATTATGGGAGGATTAATGGATGTTAGGGAGAGTGTTTAGGCTAAGGATTAAGAGGTATTGAGTAGAGAAAAGTGAGAGAAAGAGTATCGATGTGGAGAATTTTAATTTTGGCATAGTTTAGGCTATTTTTCTCTCATTTTTTCTCACTCTAAGTTTTTGCTATAGGAATTTTCTCTCTCCTATGCTTGGCTCTCCTCTAAAATGCTTCATCAAACCTTCTATTTATAAACTAAGGCTTGGTGGTATAGTAGTAATAAGTTTATAACTTAAAGGGGTGTTATTTGACACTAAAAGACAAAAGTATATGCTATTATCAATCCTAGGTTGACACTTGTCCATGAATATTCTAAAATAGACTATTATTTTCTTGGTCACTACTCCTAGAGATTTTTACATTATTTTATTGGATGCATAGGACCCGATTTGACTACTAAACATAAAAAATTTGAATTTTTGTCAAGTGGTCCACACTGACAAACTACAATTTTAAAAGACAATTTCAGATTGAAATTTAACTTTGGAAACTCAATTTGACCTCTAAAAAGGTCAGTTGATCAAATTTTGACTTTTCATCTCAAGGCTTCCTAAAACTAAATCAAAGCTCCCAGATTGAAACTCAGTTTTAAAAAAAGACACGACATACACAAAAAAAAGTCTTTTTCAAGACTTTACAAATTGACTTAATAGAAAAAACTTAAGATAGACTTACTCTCTCTCAATTATCATAATCTCTTTCTCAAGGTTAGGTTTAGTTTCAAAAAGGTTTGGTTTGGTATTCAAGTAAGGTTTTAGGGTTTCAAATGGTTGTAAACTATTTTTTCAATCATCATTCTTGATCAATCTTATCTGTTGGTGAGATATTTTTTTGCTTTCATCATCGACCTTTAGGGTTTTGAAAAATGATCCTAACACTTATAAATTTATTGAATTCTAAGATTAGTTAGTCGTTTAATTTTTTTCATTTTCATTATTCAAAATTATTAATTTTTTAAACAAGAAAATACTAAAAGTAATTCAATAGTTAGTTCTTAAATCCCTCGACATTATTTTATTATTTAGACGACTCCGTGCGCTTTCAAATTTTCTGTACTAGGTATTTGGCACCATTGTCGGGGATTTGTTGGACTAATATTTTGATAAAATTAGTATTATTTGCTTTAGAATTTTTATTTTCTTGTTATTTGTTAGTTTTTTTATTAAATTGTCTTCACATGAATTCTTGTTGGTATATTCACACAATGCACAATATACCTTTTGTTATCTATTGATACTAAAATTGATAAAACATTTTGTAAGAGACTGAGAAGGCAAAAGAACATAACAAATAAAATTGAAAATGGAGTTGAGGGTGGGGAAGTGGTAAGTAAGATCCACCACCCGCTAGATAGTAAGATAATCATAATAAACCAAATGAATAAAGAACCATAAGAGATTTTATTAGTCCATATTTGCAGGGAGATCAAAACCCTATTATAAGACTAAAAGTTGCTACTAATAATTTTGAAATCAAGCCAGCCATGATTCAAAACTCCTAGTTTAGTGGATTGCTTTAGGAATATCCAATAGGCTATATAATAAGATTCTTGGAGTATTATTCGACTTTCACAATGAATGGGGTGCGACCAAAAGCTATCTAATTGATACTTTTTCCTTTTCTGACTAACTAGTAGGGCAAAAAAATGGTTTATTAGTCTACCACCCAACTCCATTAACACTTGACATGAGATGTATACATTATTTTTCAATAAATACTCCCCATCTGTAAAAGTTATGACAATCAGAAACGAGATCAATTCATTTTATCAAAGGGAGGAAGAAAGTTTTTAATAGTGTTGGGATATATTTAAAGACCTTTAGAGACAATGTCCACTATATTTAATACCTACTCAAGATTTAGCTCAGTCTTTCTATAAGGGTGTCAATTCGGTAGTTTGAGTTAATATTGATGCAGTTGCTAGGGGAACAATCATGTCTAAGAAACCTGAGGATGCTCTATATCTTTTTAAGGAAATAGCAAATACATAGAGTTTATGGTGTAATGAGAGAGCTATACTAAGAAAGTGAGGTACACTAGAAGTGGATGGATTGACAATGCCATATGTAAAATTGGATGCCTTAATAAAAAGAATGGACAAAATGAACATTAGTGCAGTTTCTTCATCAACTTTTTAATCTTATGAGCTTTGTCATGGTGGACATCCTACCATTGAGTGCCAATTTATGCATATTTTATCCATGGAGAACATGAACTATGTGGGCAATTTCAATAAGGGTGAACAACAGAATCCTATGATGGGTAATATATATAACCCAAGTTGGAAGAATCATCCAAACTTCTCATGTAATAATCAAGGAAGTAATCAGTAAAGACCTCAAGTACCACATGGTTTTAGAGGGTTTAATGCTTATCAGGATTAAGGTCAATTCTATTTTCAATAAGAGAAAGCTTTTTTTTTTTCATTATCATCCTCTTTAGAGAGTAAAATGGAGAAATTCATGGATATGATGGCAACCAAGATGAATCAGTAGGATAAGGCAATAAAAAGGCTTGAAGGAAGATTTGAGCAGATGAATCAAGACAACCAATTCATATTCAAAAATCATTCATCCTTAATCTACAGTTTGGAGATGTAGATGAGACAATTGGAAACTCTTTATCCATAATAAATCAAGGTATCTTTCTAGTAATACAAAAAAGAATTCTAAGGAATATGTTAAAGCAATTACATTGAGGAGTAGGAAAAAATTGCAACCATGGAAGCAAATAGTGAATACTCAAGTTGAGGGTCAGTAGGAAGATCAAAAAGAAGAAAAAGATGAAGAGAAAATAATTGATAAATTTGAAACATAAATAGAAAAAGAGGTAAAGGGGAAGAATAAGGAACTAAAGAAAGAAGTGAACCCTTATGAGCCACTTGTTCCATTTCCTTAAAGGCTTAGCAAGAAAGAGCCTGATCAATAATTTGCTAAATTCTTGGAGATGTTTGATAAGCTACACATAAATATTCCATTTGTGGAAGCAATTGCATAAATGCCCAAATATGCTAAATTCTTGAAGGAGCTTATTTCTAGCAGTAATAAGTTATAAGAGTTTGAGACTATTACACGTAGTACAGTGTGTAGTGCTATTATTTTAAATAAACTTCCCACTAAAGAGTAAACATTCAGGGCATCTTAATATATATATATATATATATACACACATATATATACATATATATATATATATATAAACATCCAAGGATTCTTACTATACCTTGATTTATTGGTAATTTAAATTCTTAAAAAGCTCTTTGTGATTCAAGCACTTTTATTAATTTAATGCCTTTATATATTTATAGGAAGCTTGGTTTAGGGGAAGCAAAAGCATTATATGTTTGCAGCTTGCAGATATAACAGTAAAGAAACCTCAAGGATCATAGAAGATGTGCTAGTCAAAGTGGGAAAATTCATCTTTCCAGTGGATTTTGTGGTATTAGATCTTGAGGAAGATAAAGATGTGCCTTTGATCCTTAAAATGCCTTTCATGTACACTACTAAGGCTATCTTAGATGTTTATGAAGGAACACTTACATTAAGAGTTAGTAAAGATAGATGTAAGTTCAATAAATACTAAGGAATGAAATACTTTTTTGATATTGATGATTGCATGAGAATTGATGTAATCGATGATTGTGTGAGTGAAGTCCAATAAAGAAGGTTGGCAAAATCTTATGATTTGGAGGATGTGGAGAAGTATTTATAGATACAATCTTATAATGAAGAAGGGCTTCTCACCAAAACATAATTTTCTAATGTGAAAGCTCAATAATTTATAAAGAAAAATAAAGAAGCAGCATGATGCAAACATAAGGAGGAAACATATGGAAATTAGAAATCATGTGTTATTTTTCAAATCTAGGCTGAGATTATTTCCAGATAAGCTTAAAAATAGATGGTTAGGACCATTTACAATGTCATAATCTTTCCCAATATAGCTATGGAATTGATAAGAATTGATTGAGAAAGTTAAAGTGTATGGCCAGAGGTTGTACAAGCACTATGAAGGCAATGAAGATGGTTTTCATCACCTTGCCTACTTGATCAACACGAAGACATAGTTTATGCCATAGTCAAGTTTATAACCTCTTAAATAAGTGCTTCTTGGAGCTTAACCAAGCTTTATACATTTTAGTTTTCATTTTTTTTTTTATGTTTTTATGTCTTTAAAATTCATATCCACCCACAAGTTGTTTTTTAGGTGAATTGAAAGGAAATTGAGTATTAAAGATCGAGTAACTCAACCTATATGATCACATAAGTATTGGATATAAAAAGGGCAATAAGCTTTATAATCAAAATAAATTTATTCATTGTGTGAATTCCTAATTTTTCTTTTAATTTACCAACATTGTGGACAATGTTGATTTTAAGTCTGGGGGAGTAAGTTGAATTTGATTTTGTAACTTTTTATGTCATTTTGTATTATATTTTAAGTCATTTTCTGTTTAGTTTAAAATATGATAGAAAAGGGGGGGGGGGGATCTTGCATCTCATGCATTTTATGTGTTTTTTTATACATTTTATGCATATAGGTTGGTAGGAATTATCATGCATATCACTTGAGAATTAGCAACCTATTCATGTGATGAATGTGATTCATTATATGATGTATTCTTGAAAAAGTATGATAATCTCCTATTAATGTTTAGTTTGGATCTTTTAAGCTAGAAAAATAAATTGTCGTTAAGGTTTTTATTAAACTTTAATGAACCTAATGCTTACTTTTATATTGAGTGGTTGAATTTAGATACTTGATGTTAAAGAAAAGTGCTTGTAAGTTGAAATTAAAGCCTAGCTCTTAGGATGATTAAGTTTAGTACACGACTTGGTATTTTATTTTCTTCTCAAAAAAGAAAAAAAGAGAAAAAGCAAATGAGATGGAGCATAAAATGCACTCGTTGTGAATTGCTTGTGAGCTAATGCTTAAAGTTTATGAATATGAGCTCATTTTACTC
This sequence comes from Mallotus repandus, assembly GCA_949671775.1. NCBI lineage: Eukaryota > Viridiplantae > Streptophyta > Magnoliopsida > Malpighiales > Euphorbiaceae > Mallotus > Mallotus repandus. The sequence goes on from CATIWM010219522.1 coordinate 10,326, forward strand.
CGATGCTCTAAACTGAGTATGAGTATCCAAATGACCCTTTAAAGGTATCCACACTGAGTAATACATGAAAGGTGAGGGATCACTACAATTAAGAAACCTTAAAGAAGCAATTTAATAATATTTTTATGTTAAGTACCTTGCATGTATTGGGGTGAGGCTTACTAAGGGTTAGGATGATTTTGACTTACTTTCATTTTCTTTAATGTGAATTGTCTACTTTAATGAATTCAATAAGGAAGTTTGTTCTCTACATGATAATTTGTATATCCTTAAACTTAAATTATTGTTCTAGTTTTTTATTTTTAAGCTTTATATTAATGGGAGATAAAAGTGGCTAGTCAAGTTAAAACTAGCTAATGAATTCAATTCTTTAGATGAATAGGGTGTTTTCGTGCTTTGCTTGAGGACAAACAGAGGCTTAAGTGCGGGGAGTTGATAAGTGCAAAAAAATACTAGATTTTAAGCACTAATTAGTTAAGTTTATGTGTCTAGAGTTGAGGATAATAATTAATATTGACAAGTTTTAGGTTAAAATTATTGATTCAAGGTTTTTTTTTTAATGTGTTTTAAGTATTTTGTTATATTTTTATTAGTTTTTAGTTATGTTTTATGTTTTTCTATATTGTTTTGGTAGGTATGCTTTTCATGGAGTTAAGGATGTGTAAGAAGTGAGGAATTAAAGTTAGAAGTTCATCTCCTTATAGTAAATGGCAAGACACAAACTCTATATTGAAAGAAAAGATAAGAGCTTTAAGCACAATTTTAGAGTTACTTGATTCGACCTCTGAGATTCAATGAAGATTTTTACATCCTTAGAGTTTTAGAATGAAAAAGTGATCTTCTAGAAATTTGAATTAGACATCATAATGTTTTTGAATTGATCTTACTTGCCAAAGGCCAAGTTCTTTTAAGTTTGCAAATCTTTAGTCAAAGTCAGTATATGCAACTTTTATTTTAAGTTGCGCAACTCTTAGTATTTTACTAATATCTTGAGCTACAAAGGTCTAATTGAGATAATTCAAGATTTTATGAAAATTTACATCTGTAGCTATAACTTTCATGAAGAGATTAGGCTCTAATTTTGTCTATTGGTGTGAACTTTGTATAATAATTCAAAGCTAAAACATGAACTATATGACACAAGTGTATTGATGGCAAGAAAGTGCACAACTATGCACATGGGTGTGCATGATTGTACTTGATCCAGAGAAAGCCAAGCCTTCCAATGCACAACTGTGCATGGCTTTGCACATAGATGTGTAAGGCTGTACCTGATTCCTTACATTTTGGCATTTCCAGTATGCACAACTATGCAATTAAAGTGCATAGCCATGTACTTCGGTAGGAACTCAAATTTTGGAAGTTTTTATTTTAGGGTTTTGAAAAGAACATTATAAATAACTAAGTTTTGCCTTAAAGGAGGGAAGCAATTATTAGTTTTCAGTCCTTTTTGCATTAGAAATTTTAATTTTCAATTTTTCATTTCATTTTTTTCATCTACTCAAGTGGATCAAAAGTGGAAGAATTTAATGTTGAGACTTTAAGCATCTTTTGAATAAAATTGCAAAAAGGCAGTTTCTCTTTTATTATTACTTTTGTGATCAATTGTCTTATTATAATGAATATTTTTGGATTTTCAATTGCTTTTTCTTCTTCTCTAATCTCTATGAGTGGCTAATTTATTTAGTTAGGGTAGACCCGACTTAACATGAACTTAATTAGGTTAAACTTTTATTAAGAAAAATATTCATTCTATGATTATTATTAGACTTAATACTTTTTTAGGACTGATCACCCTTTGAATTGATCTAAACAATAAGGCAAGATCGAGAGACGAACTTTAGTGCGAACATAATAATAATATATTATAATTTAATTGAATTAATTGGGAGATGGTTCAGTTGTTAATATTTATTTGAAAACTATGCTCCAATATTAGGAATAATCAATTACTTCAGTTAGTGGGAGCTAAATAATTGAGTAGTTGTTATGATCAATAAATTATGAGAGTGCTTGGGAGAGACTTTCATAATTCAAAAGATGTTTAGGAAATGAAGTGGAATTCATAATTGAGATAGAAGTTGACACAATCTCTAGATAGTTGAGCCGAGGATAAAAGCCCTAACCCTTATAAATTTAATGAATTCTAATATTAGTTAGCCATTTAGTTTAATTTCTTTTCTTCTTTCATTTTCATTATTTAAAAATATCAATTTTATAAATAAGTAAATACTAAAAGTAATTCAATAGTCAGTTCTTAAATCCCTATGGGATTAATATTATTTTACTACTTGGACGATTTCGTGCACTTGCAAATTTTATGCCCCATCAGTCACAAGTGGCATCCATAGTCCATACAAGCCTGTATGTATAGGGGTTATAGTCAACAAAAGAGGTCCAAGCTCATGTCCCCACACTGATATTCAATATGTTTACCGAGAGGAATGAAAGTTTTATTCGAGAGTTTACAATTTGATTCTTTAACATAAACTTCTATAATCTAGTCAAATTCCTGACTTATCCACCTGATTTGATAGGGACAAATGGGTGATAATTCATAGTTTCCATCGTCAAAAGATGTCACTATTTGCTAGTTCTCATAAGCTATCTAAACTAAGGTATATGATTCTTATCATTCCTTGTACATCGGGCTTGTACGAGGTAAACAAGGATCACACAAGTCTAAGTATGAGCAGTCTATGAGAATTGACAATGATTGTTGATGAAAACTAAAGATGTCATATCATTTTATGAATATTAGGTCAAATAGACAGCATCAGGACAAGGTTGCCATCTAGAGCTAGGCAAGGTCTTAGTGGAAGTTTCTACCCGTTTATTTATTTGAGCTAAATTAAATGTATAAGGCAAAGGGTTCCTTTAGTGAGAATGCCCTCTATGACTAGGGTTACGAACTTCAATCAGTGAGTCTAACATCCTTTGATAAATTGTAAATGAATTAAGGCTAAAATTGAGAATATGAATCGGTCAACCTATGACTTGAATTGAATCATAGTGGATCACTTTATGTTATCATCGACTGATAAAGACTAATGGTGCACGTGTGATGTGTTGTGCAATATGCAATGGTGAAGGGCTCAATTTTATTGAGTATCATGTAATGAGAAATGGAAATTTTTGAATTGACCTTTCTAACTAGAGTCCCCGATTGAGTTGGCACTATGAGTGACCGTGCCCTATTTTATTTCATTTCGGGATAACTTTACCAAAAGGGCATTCATTATGTTTATGAAACAAGGACAATATTTGGTCTTGGGAGGATGTAAGATATTTTATGTTTATGGAGTTGCCACCTGATGTTTTAAAAAAATGTGAGGGACAACATTGGGTCACTCAATAAGTATCGTCCTCAGTAGAGATTCAGGGTTTGGAAGATCGCATTTACTTCTTAGCTATTTCTTATTATATAATACTCAATATATAGCTACCATAACACCCTAATTTTAAAATGACAATTTATATATGCATTCGCACAGTACAACATATGATAATGAAAATTATGAAAAATTGATTACAATTATTATAAGGCTTTTCTAATAAATACATTTGAAAAGAGAAAAAAGTGCGAGAATGTAAATCTAGTCCTAGATCTAGAATACACTTGTAAAATAAATGTTAGCACAACTATGTGTAGTTCTATCCACTCATCCAACTATACAACATATAACAAGATCCATTCAACGAATTAGAAAGAAAGCAAATAAAGACACTTAGTTATATGCATTTGCAGATGTTATGATGAACTTAAGTAAAGTAATTGCTAATGATTAAAAAAATATTTCCTAGAATGATAGAGAAATGACAAGGATACATGATTACATCATTGGACCAAAAAAAGAGAGCTCTAACTCGAAAATGTGAGTTTTCACACTATTGAGTGCATTCTGATACAAAAATGAAGAAAAAGTACTGACTTTTATATAGCAGAACATGGCAACATAGTTTGATGTGAGAACAACTATTTTGATCCTAAAGTAAGAGCTTTACATGAGAAATTTGACTTTTAGTATAAACATGTTAAAGAAATGTCAATTTATCGATTTTATGTTAAAAATTACACCTTGACATCAAAATGCAAGTTTTGTGCTAAAGATACAAAAATTGTACAAAAATGACAATTTTAATCTTCAGTGGATGCAAAATGCAAATTTTATGTGAAAAACGATAAATTTTCACGTAAAGTGCAAAAATGATGTACAAATGAGGATTTTGACTTAAAAATATGGTTTTTATCAAGATAACGTGTAGAAAATGTAGAAATTGTACAAAAATGATGAATTATACATTTTTTAGCATGAAGACATAGACTTGATGCAGAAAATAATATATTTACACATAAAATGCAGGATCAACATAAAAATGCAAACTTTATAAAAAAATAATTTTTACAATGAAAATGACTCAAAGATAGTGAGAAATGTAGAAAATTATAAAAATGCAGATTTGATATAAAAGATGATGCCTTTTAAGATTTTTCACATTTTGAAGCGAGAAAATGCAAAATGATAGTTTAATATAATCAAATAAAACATGAAATTATTCAAACAATATACAAAATGCCAATCTCACCACACAGATCACAATAAATTTCTCAACTGTCGGCAGCAGTTAAAATGAAAGAGAAATTGAAGAAAATGAAAATAAAAGAGAAATTGAGGAAAAATATAGAAATATAGAAAAGTAAATATGCAATAATGATTATTTGGTCCTTAGATTTGACTGAGCTTGTTTGTGTTTTAGAAGCTTTTGCTTCATGTAGAGATCAAGCTATTGAAAATGACGTGTAGAATGTTAGTTTTTATACATTTGAAATGTGCTTTGACAAATATGGGACTGGGTTTGGCCCAAATCAGTCTAAAAAATCTTGGAAAAATGAGTAGGATAGGCTCAAAGTGTGCAAATCAGGAGTCTTGAGTCTTCCATTCAACAGAGTTTTAGTATATTTCGATTGGCCTCATCTAAAATGGGGAACGATAGGCTATTTATAGGCAAAAAATTGTTTTCTCATGCGTCTGGGATGTGCGTCATGCCCTAGGGGCATGTGTCATGGTCTAGAGGGTGTGCCACACCCTCACGGGTATGGTGCGCACCCCTTTGCAGTGCGTCGTCGTGCTTTTGTGCATATTTTGATGCTCCCGGGCAGTTCTCAAGGTTTTGAAGTATTTTCAAGGTTATTGGTCCTTCCGGACATGCTTTCGATATCCATTTTGATAAAATCAACTTCCATTTTCAAGGAATTGAATCTCGATCTCATGAGATGAGCATCAGACTGATGAGTTGCATGCTCGTTTAAAACCCACAATTTATCCTTCTTGAAGTTTATATTTCTTAAGATCAAAACATGACTCAATGATTCGGTGATCGACTTGTCACTGTAAAATTTTGGTTCAGGGATTTTCAAGTTTTTCTGACTCTTGGATGCTTCAGATGCAGTATGAACGAATAGACTCTCGTCATCTTTGAAAGGTTATTTTCCTTATTAGACCTTTTCGGGGACAGTCAAAACTTGAGGTATGACAACTCCCTTAATATTTTTTGGGATATATCCACTTGAAAAAATTTATGTGAACAAATCTTAACCAATGTTTGTACACATGTATATTTTTAAAAATTATTTTTAGACCCATAAAATATTTTCGGTCTATTAAATAATTTAATTAGGCTAATTAAATATTTTAGTCTAATCAATTTATGAAGATTTTAGAGCAATCAAATATTTTTGTTTATTGTCATAATTTTAAAAAAATGTCATAATGATAATGATAAATAAATGATATATAAATAATGATGTAAATAAGCCGATCAAATTACATTAGATGGTTGAAGTTAATCCTACCACTAGTAGGTGATAAGAATCATAGATTGCTATAACATATGCATCGCCTTTACAAATGTCTATAAATAGGTGGACCTCTTATATCTTAAGTTATAGAGAAATTAAGTATTGAAACTTTGTTAAATTCAAGTCTAAAGATCAAGAAAAAAAATATTAAAACACTTCCAAATTCAAGTCTTAAACTCTTTAAGATTATCAAAGGAGTTCTTTAAGTACAAGATCACGAAAAGTGTTCTTGATCAAATTCAAATTTAATTTAAAATCAAACTATAAAAGCCTAAATCACATTGCTTCAGAAGATATAAAAGCCCTCGAATCACATTGTTGCTACGAGTTAAATTCTTTGTAATAAAAATTTCATTAGATATAACAATCCACTTTTCAAAATTAATAAAGTTCATAATTTGTCCATCAATTTATTCTTTAATTTCAATACATGAAATTTAGGCATACAGTATAATACTAAAGGGATAACAACATTTGCAGGACTGAAAGTAGTACACTTCTTACAATCAAGTCCTGAATGTTCAATTTGCATCATTTAAGTTCTCTAATTTTTTAAAATTTAACCATTAGTCCTATCTGTTAAATGTAATAGCAGCAGTAGACATGGCAGTAATTTTTGCCAACGTGTCATCCACATACTCACCGAACTTGCCACATCAGCTGCCTACATTAGCTCCTTCTTCCATTTTTTTTCTTATTCTTCTTCTTCTTATTTTATGCTATAACACCAAAAAAAAAAATGATCATTGAGATACACTCTCAATTCTCCCAAGATCTATCAACTACCTCTTAAAAAAGCAATGCCTTATGTTCATTCTCGTTGGAATCTTAATCGCCTCCACCTTCTTCATCCTCTAGCCCACTCTTTCCCGCCTCAATCTATCAAAGCCATAATCTTCTATCTCCATATTCATCTATGTACTTTCTTCTTCCTTTTCATTCTTTCCCAAACATTATTTTTTCGGTGGAGGTCGTGTTTTGGCTAGCATTGGTCGCCGGAGATCGCAGATTGTTGTTACTAGTGGGTGTAATTTTGTGTAGGAATATGGTATGTGGTTTTAGGTGGTTAAAATGATGGAGATTGTAATTTTTAGAATTTCAAGATATGGCTGTAATTTTATGCATGAACTGTTGAATTTATGTGTTTTTGTGTGGTTTTTTATAGATAAATTAGGTAGAGACATGTTTGCATTGACATCATTTAACTATGCAATTTGGAAGCCAAGAATGGAGCAACTTTTGCATTTTGCTGAATTGTATGATAAGAATGGGTGTTGTTGAGTTAAAAAGCTATTTCATTGATTATGCAATGGATTGATGATAGTGTTTTTAATCTTGTTCTGTGGAAACACATGCACATTCTTTATGGATGCAACTGGAGTCTCTTTTTGCGAGAAAAACCCATGTGAAGAAAGTGAATTTGATTAGGGAACTTGTTGATTTGCGGTATAAGGATGGGGATTGTATAGATAAGCACTTGAATGATTTTCAAGATATTGTGAATGAATTGAATAATTTGGAGATTTTTTTCCTTGATGAGCTGCAAGCTTGTGAGCAAGAAAGAAACAAATAAAAATGGGCTTAGATTACAAAGTGAGCAAAGAAAGTAAAAATATTCTAGAACCAAAAAGTAGAAAGAAAAAAAGAAAGAAAGAAGAAGTCTGGTGATGCGGGGGAAAAAAAAAGACAGAAAGAAAGAAAGAAAGAACGAAAGAAGAAGAAGAAGAAGTCATGTAGGCAGGCCATATAGATGGTGTCAGTCCACATAGACATGACTAGGATGACAACTAGGTGAATAATTGTCACGTGTGCTCATTCCGTTACAATTAACGGATTAGACCTAACGGTTAAATTTTTAAAAACTTTTAATTTTTAAATGTTACAAATTAAACAATTAGTACTTAATTGTAAAAAGTATATTTCAGGACTTAAAATATCACTATCCCAATAGTAAATTTTTATATATTCATTATGTTTCAACTAATACATTTAATTAACTGTTTTGGGCTTAAAATGAATTATTATAGCATATTTTTATAATCATAATTGAACTAAAAAAAGATTTAAAAAAATATATTTATACTATATTTATAATCGTCATAATGTGTAGTTGTCGCATTACTAAAGAATCATTTGTATCAGTGGTAGATTATTAAAAAAACATTAATGATTTTAATTTGTTGTTAAGGTACTTAAATATAATATATATATATATATATATATATATATATATAGGATATAAAAGTATCATAAAAACCCAGCAGGTATTTTTATTTTTTTATATATTCTTCTTTTGTAACAAATACAAAATTAGCCAACTAACATATAAAAAAAAAAAAATTCCTCCTAAAACTCCCCTTATCACAAAATAATAATAATAATAATAGTAATAATGAAATCAATTGATGAGTTAGTAAAACTGTGACAAACTTATTATTATTTTTTAATTACTAAAATAGAGTTCGGGCTTAGCAAAAAAGCTATTTAAATTTAAAATTAATTTGATCATATTCTAAAGATTAAGAAACAGTCATATTTTATCATTAACATTAATAGAATATGCTAAATTTTTATTAAAAAGAAAACGTGAAAAGTTAAAGAAGCCAATTAGTAATGTCTATATTATTTTGTGTCCTTAAATTGTAAACAGTTTTTAATTGACTTATCAAACTTATGGAACGACTAATTAGTATGACCAAAGCCGAAGTAAGAAATTATAATTAACGCCTTTTCTTTTCTTGACTTTTCTTTTGGCTGAAATTGGAAGAGGAAGAGGAGAGAGATAGGTTTGGTGAACCGAGGAATAAGAGAAATCATTTTGCAATCTATTGCTTTATGATTGACGCCTCGCTAATAGAGCTGTCAGCAAAGCAGTGATAAGAGGCAGCTTTGTTCATTCACATCTAGTGAAAGATGGGCAGAGGGAAGGTGGGTTGATGGGGACTATAGAGCCAGGGTTGATGAGGACTATAGCTTCTTCCTTCTTGACCATTTGAAGGCCAGTTCTGTCGTCGTTTGCCCGGCATTCAAGGCGGGCTATTATTGCACTTGTGATCACTTCAAATCTTGCACATTCAGTGTGCCTAGTGATGCATTGTAAAGTATGCATCCACGCACTACTCCGTCGTTTAAAAAAAGAAAAAAGAAAAAAAAAAAAATTCCCCCTCTGCTTTCATTGTCATCTAAACAAAACTTTTGTCTTTCTTTATTGTAGTAGCGAACTTTATTTATAAAATATCATAACTAAATGCGAAGTTGCTTTGACATACAAAAAACACACACGTGCTAGTATGTGTGTTGAAATAGCTAGAGGCAGAGCTAGAAATATTATTAAAAAGAAAAATTGTTTAAATAATGTCTTTTTTTTTATGTTTTTCTATTTTAGTGTTTAAATTTATTTATTTTTCCTTTAATTAAGTACCTGAATCGATAAACACAATTTATAAAATAGTGTCTCTATTAATTTTTACCGGTAAAAATAGTTATATGTCTCCTTTAAACAGTAGATTGATGCATATGTCTTCCTTTTACATTATATTAAATTGAGCACTCTAAAAAAAATTATTTATCATAATATATATAAAATTATGATTAGAGGGAAAATTTTTTGAACAAAAAAGGATATATATTTTTATATATTAACAAAAATAGTATTAATTTAGTTTTGAAAATTTTTGAAATTGATGAAAATATAATTAGTTTGTATTTAAAATTTAAAATTTAAAATTTTATATTTAAAAATCAAACAAATTTAAATAAAAATAAAATAATTTTTTTATATACAAAATCTATTAAATTATTATAAGATTTAATTATAAATATTTTACAAAAATTCTTATTAAATATATAATTTCTTATATTGAATTTATTTTGGTATTTAAATCTTTTATTGGTCTTATATTCTCCATTTAAATTGATAGATTTTTAATCTCATGCACGAGCTAATTGGGACAAAAAAAATATAAAATATTGCTTGATGGAAAACCAAAAGTAATACAATGGGTTATCAATTAGAGAGCTGGATTTTTTGAGGAAAAAATAAATGTTTATATATCTCTATTATCTATAAATTTATACAATATATGAGGTTAATAAAAATATTTTATTTTACAAATTGAGATAAAAGTAGTTATACTATTTTAAACATCTATTACATATGAAAAAAAGAATTAGATTGAAAAAAATAAACTTCTATTTTAAGTTAAATACGTATTTTGAATTTCTATACAAATAATAAATGAAGTAGTTTAATTTATACTAATATTGACAATAATGTTTTATTTTATATTGAATAGATATTTTAAATTTTAAATTTCTAAATAATTAGTAAAGTAATTTAATTTATAAATAGATTTATATCTAAATATGTTAAATATGTAAGTAACTAATAAAATAATTGAGTTATAAAATTTAAAAATTTTGCTATGATTAAAACTTTATTTATGTATTACTTTTCTTTTTATTAATATTATTTAGTTATAAAATTAAAAAGTAGATAATAAGTAATACCCAATTTAATTTCTAATATATATATGTGTAATCTAATTATATGTCATTGGAAATTTACGTTGTGATCAATAATGAATATATATTTGTATTGTATAATAATGGAAGCAATAAAATTTTTGGAAATAAAGATTTTATTTTTTCACAATTATTTAAGTTTATTTTCTTATTTATTTAATCATTTTATATTTATTATTATTATTTAGTAATTTTACTTTTTAACTTAATATTATAAATTACGTGCGTCAAAAAAACTAGTTATATTAAAAATTTTAAAAAATATACAAGATATTATTAAAATATAATATAATATAATAAATTCGGCCATTACATATAATAATAATAATAATAATAATAATAATAACAATAATAATAATAATAATAATAACATCATCATCATCATTTAATTTTTTAAGTTTAGTTGAATAAGTGAAAATTAAAACTTAACTAGAATGATATAAAAAATAAAAATTTAGTCATTATAAATTAGTAAAATTAATAAATAATATAATTTTTTAAAAAATTTGTACAATTAGTGAAAGTTAAAATTAATTAAAATAAAATGAAAATGTGGCTATTACAATTAATAAATTAAAAATAAAATAAAAATAATGTTTAATTTTTTTAAGAAATTAGTTGAACGAGTGAAACGAAACTTTAATTGTTTAAATAAAATTTAAAAGAATATAATTATAGTGACAGAAACAGAAAATAAATGAAAATAAAAGACAATGCAAAAAAATATTTACGTCAATTCAGTATCTAATATTTTCCATATCAAGACTTTAGTTGGTAACGCTTGCTAAAAATATTATTTTAAAAATTTCAGTTCAAATATTTAATTGAAAAAAAAAATTAGTTTAAATATCAAAATAGCAACAATTGAAAAATTAGACACTATCTATATAATTTTTTCTATTAAAAAAGGGTGATGTAAAAAATAAAGAAAATAATAAATATACATAACAATAATTAAAATATAAAAAAAAATTAACGAATAATTTTTAAAATATTGAGTTTTAGAGTGTGAAATGGAAATTTTAAGGAGTTCTACTAAAAATACAAAGAAATTTGACAGAATAAGTTAGAATTTTCAAAAACCTAAATGTACATAATATTGAATTTCTTGGGGCTAAGAAAAAAAAAATAGCAAATTACAAGTGGAATTCATATAATTTTGGAGAAAGCTAGCGTTTAAAGAGTTTAAGTGACTTTTATAATAAATTTGTATAAATTTTATTCTGTTTATAGGCTAATGGCGACTAATCTACTGATTTTTTTTGTTTGTTATTGTTGTGGGAGGGTCTGTCTGATTAGACTACGTAGATTGGGAGTCGTCACCCGACTTGAATCGACAACAATAAAATAATAAAATAATAAAAGGGCTGAAATAAATACATAAATAAATAAATATGACAGCAATAAATAAATAAAAATAATAAAGATGATATTTTTTACCAAAAAAATTGTTAACTTTATGATAAAAATACCAAATTTACTATTAAAAGCATAAAAGCAATAAAAATTGTAAAAAAGTACTAAAAATAATAAAAATATAGAAATAAATGCATAAATAAATAAATAAGGCAGAAATAAAAAAAATGAGTAATAAAGTTGACAATTTTTACCATGAAAATATGAACTTTGTGATAAAAATATCAAATTTACAACAAAAAGCATAAAAACAATAAAGATAGGAAAAATACAATAAAAATAAATAAAGTGCTGGAATAAATAAACTGATAAATAAATATGACAATAATAAAGTAATATAAATAGTAAAAGTGACATTTTTACCATAAAAATGTGAACTTTATGATAAAGAGGACAACTTTACTATAAAAGGCATAAATGCAATAAAAATTGGAAAAATACCCAAAAATATTAAAAATACAGAAATAATTATATAAATAAATTAAAAATACATAAATAAAGATATTAAAATGATAAATATGACATTTCCACCATAAAATTGAGATTTTATGATAAAAAGGCCACTTTTACCATAAAAACATAAATATTACAAAACTTGATAAAAATGCAATAAAAATGAGAAAAATGCAGGAAAAATAATAGAAATAAATAAAAATACTGCAGTAAATAAAATAAATAAAAGTGATGTAAAAATAATAATAAAATGCCAACTTTACACTAAAATACCCATTTTTACATAAATAGAGAAAAAGATGCAAAAATGATGGAAAAATGCAAAAATGAATGCAAACACTTTCGGATCCAACCCGAACTTCCTTCTCCTTCTACATATCTTATTTCGAAAATTCAAATTACCATAAAAATCACAACTTTATCACAAATAGTAAAATATTTACAATAAAATGATAAAAAATGATAAAAATGATAGTAATAAGATGGAGAAGATGATAAAAAAGATGTTTTTAATTAGATTGAGAGATCCTTAGAGGGACCGGGTGATTACCCTTGATGCGTGCTTTGACTAGGAAGTGGCTTGGTTTCGTTTAGATTGTCTAAACCTAGTGAGAGAAAATGATTTAGGTTGAGTATTTAGGTTCAATAGGTACTCTAAGTGCTTTGGGAGTGAGGAGAGATGAGAAAGAGAGTCCTGGAACATTAGGTTTCTCACTCTAGAGTTATTTGCCTCGAGAAATGTGCCTTCCTCCTCTTCCAAAAGAGGAAAAATCCTTTTTCTATATGTGGGTCGAGGTGACCCATGAGCTTAGGTCAAATGACCCACGCTCTTGGGTCATTACCCACAAAGGGTTGATTTGGTCATTTTGACCAATGGACCAGGGTGAATGATCAACCCTCGTGGGTCATCAACCCAAGCTCATGGGTGGACCTGCCCTCATGGGCTTTTTCCCCACTTTTGGTCCATTTCAGTCCCAAGTTGGTTCCTTTTGGCTTTTGGTTTTCTTTTGGTTTCTTTTTGGTATCTTGTGGGTATATCTTGGGTTTTTAGTTGCTTTTTGGTATCTTTCGAGTTTCTTCTCGATCTAAGCACACTCAAGAAAACTTTTGAAGTAGTTTTCCCCCTGTCTAAGTGATAGGAATCTTTCATCATCGAAATTTTTGGGAGTCGTCAAAATTTACGTATCAACAGTTGCCCCTACTTCACATGCGTCAATCAAGCTGCCACCTTGTCGATGCATGGGAAGCAAAGTTTGAATACCATGAGATAAGATGTGAAAATCTTTGATTTTGGGGTGACCCCTTACTCCACATGCGTCGATCAAGTTGCCACTTTATCGATGCGTGGGAAGCAAAGTTTAGCCCATATGAGGCTAAAGGTACAACCTATGTAAAATCGAAAAAGTGAGTTTGTGTTGTGTATTTTTTCAAAAAGTGCAGGAAACTTTAAATTACCAAAAAATCACAACTTTATCACAAATAATAAATTTTTATAATAAAATGAATAAAAATTCAAGAAAATTATAAAAAATGATAAAAATGATAGAAATAGTTTAATTAGAAAATGATTGAGATATCTTTAGAGGGACCAAGTGATTAACCTTAATGCGTGCTTTGACTAGAAAGTGGCTCGGTTTGGTTTAGATGATCTAAACCTAGTGAGAGAAATAGTTTAGGTTGAGTGTTTAGGTTCAATGGGTACTCAAAGTGCTTTGAGAGTGAGGAGAGATGAGAGAGAGAGAGTGCTAGAATAGTAGGTTTCTCACTCTAGAGTCATCTACCTCAGGAAATGTGCCTTCCTCCTCTTCTAAAAGAGGAAAAATCCTTTTTTTATATGTGGGTCGAGGTGACCCATGAGCTTGGGTCAAATAACCCACGCTCTTGGGTCATAACCCATGCAGGGGTGATTGAGTCATTTTAACCCACTAATAGGGCTGAATGACCCACACTTGTGGGTCTTTAACCCAAACTCATGGGTGGACCCACCCCATGGGCTTTTTCCCCACTTTTAGTCCTTTTCAAGCCCAAGTTGGTTCCTTTTGGCTTTTGGTTTCTTTTTGGTATCATTTGGGTATATCTTGGGTTTTCAGTTGCTTTTTGGTATCTTTTGGGTTTCTTCTCTATCTAAGCACGCTCGAGAAAACTTTCGAAGGAGTTTTCCCCCTGTCTATGTGACAGGAATCCTTCATCATCAGATTTTGGGGGAGTCGTCAAAATTTATATATCAACAGTTGCCCCTACTTCACATACGTCGATCAAGCTGCCACCTTGTCGACGCATTGGAAGCAAAATTTGAAAACCATGAGGGGTGACCCCCTACTCCACATGCGTCGATCAAGCTGCCACCTTATCAATGCGTGGGAAGCAAAGTTTAGCCCATTTGGGGCTAAAGGTACGACCTATGTAAAATTGAAAAAGTGAGTTTATGTGTTATGTATTTTTTCAAAAAGTGCATGTAAAATATTTTGCAAGTGTGTACACTGTATATTCCTATGTAGGCCTCAAGTGTCAGGTTTCGAAGAAACCATAGTGCATGTATTATTTTGTGAGGGTGCATTGTATAGCCTTATATGGGCTTCAAGTGTCAGGTTTTAGAGAAACCAGAGTGCCGTGTGATTTTCTAAAGTCATAATGTGTGTAAAACCAAAATGTTGTGATGTAGTTTTGATTTTGAAATTATGATGCACGAGGATTTTTTTCATGCTTTCAAGTGTTTACCTTTACTGGTGAGTGGTGTGCACTAGGGGCTTTGATCCAATCTAGCTACGACTACCTCACCTTGATGCAATTCTCGCCGTTTTCTCTGAGATTTGACCAGTGTCCCTTTACCAAGGATATCCCTGATTACCAAGTGAAGAGCAAGCCTTCATAATGATCAGAAGGAAATTCATCAAATGAGATCACTGAGAACCACGATGCATGAAGCGATCTTCAATATCATGTTATTCCCTTTGGAGGCAAATGCTTGATCATACTCCTGTTGATACCTAAATTTTGACGGTTCCCTAAAAATTCGATGATGAAGGATTCCTGTCACTTAGACATGGGGCAAAATCCTTCAAAATTTTTCTCGAGTGTGCTTAGATCAAGAAGAAACACAAAAGATACTAGAAACCCAAGATATACCCAAAAAATACAAAAAAGAAACCAAAATCCAAAAGGAGTTAACTTGGGCCTCAAAAGGACCAAAAATGGGGGAGAAGCCCATGGGAGTAGGTCCACCCATACGCTTGGGTTGATGACCCACAAGTGTGGATCATTCAACCCTGTCCGTGGGTCAAAATGACCCAATCACCCCTGTATGGGTCATGAGCCAAGAGCGTGGGTCATTTGACCCAAGCTCATGGGTCACCTCAACCCACATATAAAAAATAGATTTTTTCTCTTTTGGAAGAGGGAGGAGGGCATATTTCCCAAGGCAGACAACTCTAAAGTGAGAAACCTACTGTTCCAGCACTCTCTCTTTTATCTCTCCTCACTCCTAAAGCACTTGGAGTACCCATTGAGCCTAAACACTCAACCTAAATCATTTTCTCTCACTAGGTTTAGACCATCTAAACCAAACCAAGCCACTTCCCAATCAAAGCACGCATCAAAAGGGTAATCATCTGGTCCCTCTGAGGATATCTCAATCATTTTTTAATTAAAAACATCATTTTTATCATCTTCTCCATCTTATTTCTATCATTTTTAGCATTTTTAGCATTTTCTTGCATTTTTATTCATTTTATTGTAAATATTTATTATTTGTGATAAAGTTGTGATTTTTTTGGTGATTTGAAGTTTGGGAATAAGATATGTGGAAAGAGAAGGAAGTTCGAGTCGGATCCGGGAGTGCTTGCATTCATTTTGCATTTTTTTCTACCATTTTGCATCTTTTTCTCCATTATTTTTGCATCATTTTGATTAATTTTATTTACTGCAGTATTTCTATTTTTTTTATTTTTCTCTGTATTTTTTCTCATTTTTATCAATTTTTGTGGTATTTATGCTTTTATGGTAAAAATGACATTTTTATCATAAAATTTTCATTTTTATGGTGGAAATTCCATCTCTATCATCTTAATATTTTTATTTATGTATTTTTAATTTATTTATATAATTATTTCTGTATTTTTAAAATTTTTATTGTATTTATGCCTTTTATAGTAAAGTTGGCCTTTTATCATAAAGTTCATATTTTTATGGTAAAAATGTCACATTTATTATTTATATTACTTTATTCATATTTATTTATCTATTTATTTATTCCAGTACTATTTATTTTTATTGCCTTTTTCCTATCTGTATTGCTTTTATGATTTTTGTAGTAAATTTGATGTTTTTATCATAAATTTCATATTTTTATGGTGAAAATACAACTTTATTACTCATTATTTTATTTCTGCCATATATATATATATATATATATATATATATATATA